>WYDI02040028.1:0-14638 GCA_009867235.2 Psittacus erithacus
CTTATCATTGTTATTATTGGTGGCAGCAGCAGCGGTTTGTGTTATACCTTAGTTACTGGACTGCTCTTATCTCAACCAGTGGGAGTCACATTCTTTCGATTCTTCTCCCCATCCCTCTAGGAGCAAGGGGGAGGAAGGGTTGGGGAGTGAGTGAACAGCTGCGTGGTACTGAGTTACCAGCTGGGCTTAAACCACGACAGTTCATTACTAAGAGACCATTGCCGCCAAGTGAATATCCAATCAGCTTTGGCAAGTCAATTAAATGAGTACTCAAGTGATAAAGTAACATTTGTATAAATTACTAAAAGACAACCTCCCCTTCTGATTAAGACACACTCAGCTTTACAGAGGTGAACATGGTTCAACTCAGCAGGCAAATCTTTGTTACTGCAAGCCACACTTGCAGAGGGAATGTTATGAGAGACATTGGAAAAGATCTTGACTCAAATATAAGCTTTCTGTGTTCTGTCTTATGATTCCATAGCACACTAATGCAATCACAGGTTTAGATTTTAGCTGAATAATCTTCTGACCCACACCACACTATTTCTATTTTAAAAAAGCCAACAAGAACAAAAGAAAAGAAAGACTTTTCAGTATGGACTGAGAAGGCAGCCCAAGGTATTGCAGATCACAAGCAACAGAGTACACTTGCATTCTGTGATACATACTCAGTACAATGCAGCATTATTAGTTTTACAAATATTCAAGACATCAGTAGTGAAGTAGCCAGAAAGACAGATTTTTCAGGCCCCAAACTGTAGTGTTTAATATTTAGATACTTCACAAAAATAGGTGGCTTTTTTCATAATTGAAGTTACTACAAAAATCAATAAGTCACTACAGTATTTTATAAATAGTCATATAACCAAATGAGTCCATTTTCAAAGAACTACAGGTTAATTGGAGGCAGTAGGCACAACTTGCTGGCCACTTTTTGTCAGACTACAGAAAAGAAATAGGAAGTTATTGCAGATACTTGATTCATATAAATTAGAACAAATGTGTAAGAAAAAAAACCAAAATCATACCCGTTTCCTCAAAACTGATTTAAAATATCTGTTGCATACGCTCCAAATTTCCTCTCAGCATGTTGTCCTTATATTTGAATAGTGGCCAGTAAATTGTCTTCAGAAGGACTGATATTTCAAATTAATCTAAATTTAGAGTGTTCACTTCCTGATTAAGCTATATTTTCAAGATATTTTTATTATTAGGCATGTCTCTCATGGATAAGGCTTCTTTCCCATGAATACATTCAGCAGAAAACTATTATTCAGTCTGATAATTAGGAAGTTAAACAATGTATTTTAATTTTTCAGTGAGGCAAATTCAGTCAGTTTCTGTGAATCTTTTCAAGTGAATCAGATACTTCTTTATCAGATCTGAGGTTAAAATTCCAGCATTTTGGTTTCTGGTCTTTGATCCAGTTACACATCTATTTTCTAATTAAAGTTCTGGAAGTCCCACACATCCAATAAAATGCTACACTCTCCCAAAAGCATATCCTCACACAATTACATTCCTATATCAAAGCAACACTATATGGGTAGATTATTAGTAGAAAAACAAAAACTGTATTATATCAACTTCAAATATCTCAAATTAAGAAAGCTTTTCTGTTCCTCCTTAATATCTTTCTTTGTATACTTTGCTGGGTACTTTGTTTTGGATGTTTTGCTTATCAGTGTATATCTTTGAGACTCAATTAACCATTAACTTTTATTCTGAGCATAAGTGGACAAAGAGATTTACCTTGACTTCTACTTCAGTTAAAATGCAATCAGGATATAAATGTATGTTTGCATAAAACTTCCAGTTGTGAATATCTTTAAAGATTAAAATTTAAAGATATACATGGCAAAATATGCTGCATATGCAAACTTCCAATGAACAAAAGGTATTGATTTAAATGAATTTGAAGCTACAAAAACAAGTATGTGTGAAGAATGGTAAAAGTTAATTGCAAGAGGTAATTTGTAGTTTTTTTATGGACATAGGGGGACTAGGTTCTGGCTTCTCTACAAATCGAACAAGGAACTGGGTAGGTGCAATTGGTATAGTTCAAGTATTCAAGTGCTATTTCAAATTAGTCACAAAGTTTTATTATTGAGTAGCATTCAATTATGCTGTCTGTCAAAATCATTGCACCTAGTTATCTGCAATATGTAGTGAACCTTAGAGAAGTCAAAAGGATTAGTATCAAACCAGCATCTTCCTCCCCACCCTCCAATGCCCAGGGCAATCTGGAAGGCTAGTCACTACCTTGCTGACTTCTTCTTATGCTCTATACCAGACCAGTAGCTGGCACACACAGCAAAATGCAAATGCAAAGCAAGCATAGTAGAAAAAGGCATAAATGACTGTAAAGGCATGATCAAGTCAGCATTCTGCCACATACACAGCAGTTGTAGTTTGGCAGCTTCTTGAATTCTGGATTATCTATAGATTTGTCTTTAAAGAGAGGGAGTATGTATAATCAACCAATGTTAATCCTGGTGTTTCAGTATACCAAAGTTATCCCAGAAATGCACACTTGGAGTGGCACAGTTGCTTCTGGATATGACAGTCAAGTATGACTGTTTATATAATATTTTCAGAAAAGGCATAGTTCAGGAAGTAAAAGATATCACACACATTTCTTTCTTTTCCTCTGCCTTCAGTTACCAATTAACATTTGCTAACTTATACATGATACATCCCTGCACACACACATCAATGAAGTATAGATATTTCTGATATCCTACTTCAGCAACATGCATTTGAATGTCATGATGAAACAACTCTCCAATATTTCAACATTAACATGTTTTCTTACCTAGTTCTTGTTTGGTCAAAATAGGTGTACACCATCTATGTTTCTTCCTTGACCAAACATACAGGATCCCTTTCAAGTTCTGTTTCTTTATCTAGATTATGGCTAAAATCCTTGCTCATGGACAAACATAAACTAGTTGACACAGAATCTACTTTTAAAGCTTAATTTCATTCTTGCTGCTTTCCACACAGGTTTTGCTTTTCCTTTTCTGAGCGTTGTTTTATTTTTTTAAGCTCTCCCACTTATTTTCCCAAGATATTCTTTCTATCATGAATAATTTATGAACATCCCTGTAAAATTATACTGACACAAACCAAGTAACCATTTTGAAAAAAAATCAAAGTACCCACAAATATCCTAAAAAGTGGCTCAGAAATCCTGAATTTTAGCAAATACTTAAAAGCAATTTCTTGAGCAAAACAATATTTACAGAAATTTCTGCTTTGACACTTGCAACCTTTTATTTTTGTGATTTGATATATAGCAACTTAGAATTTTTGTGAGGTTGATTGGCAAAGTGGCATTCCAGCTTGAAATTATAGGAATGTATTTTATTGTTGTCAATTCAGTCAACTGAGATAGAATAAAGAAATTACTTCCCTAAAAGGTAGACAGTTATAAATTTCAGACTCTGAGAAGTACGATACATCCAGCAGCATCAGTTATATCAGGCTAGGTGGATAGTCAAATCTAATTACTGAGGCACACGCAACCTTCAGTGGAGGCTGATGGCCAGTGGATGACATTTTGTTCAGTAGATCAGTTAATTAGGTACACCTAATATGCCTCTTAAAATGCCTGATTTTTTAACACTTACACACAGAGGGAGTCCAGGCAACTACCTTAAGCTAATGATACAACTTCCAGACAGCTGAAAGTAACTGCAGTGAATGCCATCCTACCAGCGTGACTTAAATAAGTGACACCGCTCTCCCTAAAATTCATAGGTCACTATGATTAAAGACAGCATTGATATATTTTCATAATGGTGCTCGTGTGCTTTATCAAGTGCAGAAATCCATGACAAGTACGACTGGGTAGCACACACTATCAACAGCTTCTATACTCCCTAGACCATGGGCAACTTGTGGATAACGAATACCACACAAGAAGTAGTTTCATGATTCCATCATTAGTAATTAATAAAGTTAGTCTTATTTTAATGTTAAAGACAAGACACAAGCTTTGTTTACTACTATAGAAAAAAATATAAAATATTTGCTCACAACGAAACCTACTCAATAGTTGCATTCATGCACAGGAAAGGGTATTAACTGCGCCAGTGTCTGGTAATAGTTAAAATATGGTAATTATTGAATTCAACATGAAGAAACTTCCAGATGGAAAATTCTGCCTGAACAGTATGTGGAGGATGATAATTAAAGAAAATGTCATGCCATCACCCCATCACAAAGAAGAAAATATTGCTGCTTTCAAAATATTCCCACTTTGCCAATTAGTCAATGGTTATTCAAGGTGGAAACTCTAAGCACTCTCAGCACCGAAATATCAATTCATATACTTAGACAGATGTAATTAGAGAAAAACATAGAAGTTGTATTGTTCTCCATGTCCATGCCAGGCCCTGTACAAATAGAGACTTTGGTGAACTTCTGGTTTTGCTTTTTTTTTTTCATTAAAATGTTACTTACTCTAGTGCCAGGACAAGAGTCAGGTTAAGGGCATCTTTCACTTTAGCATCAGGTTTCAAATAATTTAATTCACATTTAAATATGGGAAAACATAGCCAAACTCCTAACTATGCCTGGCTACCATAAGAGTTCCTATTTTAAGGTTTATTTCGAATTAGAATTTAATACTTTCTGTTCTCTGCCTTAAGTGTAAGTCACACCAAAAACATAAGTATCAGTAAAATCTGGAACCCTTTCCATTGCCTTTCACGAGCTCTACCTCAGACCCTTCCATTTTTGGCATTGCCCTTGGTTATGTTTCCAGAAATGCCATCAGGAAAGATTTCACCCAATACGCCTGTTACCAAGCCAAGACACAAATCCACAGAAAAATCATCCCACAAAGGAGTTTTGAATTCTCTATTATCAGTTTCAACTGATCACATATTTCATTTTCACACAGCCAGTCCAGCAGTGAATACTAAAAGCATGATAGAGACACCGCATTTCAAACACCTGACCTGAGTAGCATTCCCCAGATCAGTGGCACACATGAAGATGTTTGTGAATAGTATGCAGTTCTTCACAGTTCAGCATTAGGGTATTAGATGAAAGTAACATGCAACCTTTGGCTCAGGTTGGCTTTCTAAGGCTTTAAAATACTTTCTGTAGGAAAGAGTTTATTAGTAAGGTAGCTACTCTCCCAGTAACTTGTTACTTTGACACAACCATAAGTGATAGACAGGAGGCAAAATTCAGTAAGAATTCAGTATTTTGAGTTGCTTTTGCAACCTACAGCATGAAACAGTATTTGCAGAGATGCTCACAAGACCAAATACTCACTGATCCCTCATACACCTAAGCATAACTGAAAGAAAACCAAGCTAATTCGTAAAGAAACCTTAATATCCTCAGCATTATCATTCATGCTCTGTCACATGTAGCAGTCCAGATCCCAGAAGATATTGGAAAATGCAATATTGATCTAAACCCCAGAATATTCATCAGAAGTATCAGAAGCATCAGCAATCTAATTAAGTGATTAATCAGAAGCAGTATGACTTTAGCATAAGCACCTGGGAGATGTTGAACTTTCATTAACAATATCTGCATTTATAGGCATTGTAATATATGCTGACAGAACTGAAGCACTGGCTGAAGATAGAAAAACATGTTTATAAGCTTGAGAAAACTGCATTTGGGCCTCAAACTGTTCTCAACTGTCAAAAATAACTCATGGAATGAAGCAGGAGAAGACTGAGGGCTTGTATAAGATATGCATAGTGAATTAGGAAGGAAATATATTCAACTGAAGGCAGTTGAATTATCAACAGGAAAATTGAGAATATAATTAGTTGAAAAGTGCATTTTCCAGACAGTATCCAGGTGTGTAAAGTAACCAGACAAGTTTAATTTGGTCAATATCACATCATCTTAAGTGACCCTGCAGAGAATTGTGTCAGAGGACATATGTGCATCCCTTATAAAATTGCACCATTGTTTGGTTTCATTGCAACCACAAATACAATTTTGCATTCACAGAGATAGTAATAAAAAAATTCAGGGATTACAATGAGAAATTAAACTGCTCGATATGCAAATTTGTAATAAAGTACCTCAGCAAAAAAAAGCAGCAAGTGAGCAGTTGTATTTCTCTACTTCATCAACACTTCTCCATCAGGAAAATTAAGCTACAGGAAACTTGGAGAGGAATGAGGGCAAACATTTTTAGACTATTAGAGCAATGAACTGTAACTGCATTGTAATTTTTTCCATGTTTTGAATATACAAAAGCTGATTACCTGTGTGAAATATTCAACTCTATAAACAAAGCAGTGTTAGCTATACACAAGACCAAAAATTACAGGGATAAGACTGTAGCATTTAAGAGACTTTGATACATGCTCCTTCAGTGTCGCTGACTCTGCAGTCTTTCTTCCCTCAAATTCCATAAAACTACTACGTAAGCTATAGGAGTGTTTAGGTTGCTCAAGGTTGCCAGTCCTTCATAATTAATATGGAAAATTATCTTTAAACAAAATTTCATGAAGTCACACTCATTTTAGAACATCACCACTCTGTCTATTCAGTTTAACTAATCCTATAATTCTTGCTCTGGAGTATGACTTCACTGTGTGGGAAATGCCTTTCAAAGCAATTATTCAGAAAAATTATTCCAAAACAGTTATTTGGGGACATCTGCATACGCAGATAATGCACTAATGTCTACCTGGGAGAGAAAAAAGTCTTGGACACATGCTGGACACAAGCTGTAATCTCTTTACTCATTAATTTAAGACAATTTAGTTTAATATAAATTAATTTATCCTGCTGCAGCTTCAGCTTGTCTCTAATTCACTTGATAAGTACGTTGGAAATTGCCTGATTATCTCTTACATGTCTTAGACATCTATCAGCACCATAATAAACAAGAAACAAACAAGTAGTGGTTTTTAAGAAAAAAAAAGAAAAATCATTGCACAGAGTTTCCTAATCCCTCAATTTTAAGTGACGTAATGAAAGTAATCCACAGCTGAAGAAAATAACATCTGGTATTGTCAGTTGTTTAAGTGACTGGTAGGGATATGGGGAGATATTAGTGCTTTAAACAAATTACTTTCAGCATCATTTTCAGCGCTGTTAGTATAAACACTCTGCATAGCTTCTTTGCAAGTGGAGTATGGTGTGATTTAAAATGAGCAAGTTCTAAAGTAATAGAAATTAAAAGCATAAAAATCTATCCAACGTACATTTTCTCAGAAATTAGGAAATTGCTACAATACATGACTGGAAATTGTAGGTCAGCCCTCAAGAGCAGAAGTCTAAAGCTTTCAATCCAATTTGTAAATGGCCTCTAATAACATGCAGTTCAGACAAGAAATGGACTCAGTACGCAAAATTAATTCTCCAAGGCTTCTTTCACGCAGACCTTCAAGTTGTTCACACTGACTTACAAATACTAACTTTGCAGTTACACTTACATCACCTGAATTTGAGAACTGATCCCTGGAAAGCAGGACTCTTCTAGACCTACAGTGCTACTTCTAACTCAAAACAAGTTTATTGAAGTAACATAAATACCCCGTGATTGCAGACACTGCACATGCCTAATTTCCATGAGGTACCAAGAATTTAGGATTCCTTAAGAAGTCCAAAACCAGAAACATAGAAATAAGTCTACGTTGTTAGATGAGGGGTGTTTGGGCTGGGGCACAACCAAGGAGGGACAGATAATGTGAAACACAAGTTTAGTTTCTATTTCAGAATTCATGATATCCCAAATGCTTATTCCTTCCCTCAAAACACAGCAATGGGAATTACCTCAAACCATTGTTCTATTAAATTCCACTAAAGCAGTGCTGGAAAAAAGCTATGAGCTATGAATTTCAAAGGATGCAGAGCCATTTCTCCCCTTCTTCCACCTCTAGCTTTAGGACAGTCTTTTTCTAAAAAGATAACAATCTAAATCAGTAATTAAAACACAAAGGTAAATTTAGTGAGAAGGTAATGACATTGGCAAAATAAATCAGTGAGTGAATGACCTGATCATATATGCAATCACAAGAAACTAATTTTTGTAGACCTCTGCTCAATTATTGCGAGCTGGCACACTGTTGTCAGTTCTGAAGGTCAATGCAGTAATTAAAGATGACTATCTCGCAGTTACTGAATGCCCAAGCAAGCATTCCCATTTTAAATTAAAGGTGCTTCAAGCAGCCTAAGGATAAAAAGTTTCTCCAAAGTCTCTACCACACCCTGTGTGGAGTGCTAACTGACACTTAACTGACCTTAAGTGTCAGGTATAGGTTAGATGCCAAGATGCTGACAAAGCTCTGAACGCAGTATTCTTCCCAAAACTGGGTGATAAATTTACATCACCTGAACTATTTATGATTGAATCCATTGTGATTTTTCAGAAGACAAAACTTTTAGGTGTTTATTCATGTCTAATGTTGATCAGTGTTTCCTAGAATGCAGTTTGAATTTTGTGAGATGTATTAAGTAAACAGGGAATTAATAATCACAATTCCATAACCTTTACAGGCCAATCTGAGCTCACTGATGGCTGTCGTATCTTCATCTGGAGATAACGTACAGCAGGAACAGACCAAATAGTGAAACATCTAGCATGTCCAAACAAATGCTCTATTAGACACCAATAAGTTGTACACAAATAAGCTACATGTGATAGAGCTAACAGAGAGAAGAGAGAGTAATACCCATTAATCTCTGGCTAAGAAGCCAACTGAAGTCTCCATTATGCCATTCATAAATAAAAACATAATTAAACAATAACTAGCATCAACGAACTGGAACTAGTAGGCTGTTCAAGCATACATTTCAACTAAACCTTCAGCCTTGCCAGCAGTCACAGCACTCAAATGGTCTCTTGGACACCACAGCTTTAAACAAAGCAGAAGTGATCTCACATTCATAAGTATCACTAACATCTACAAGATTTACTCCGTATGCTACAAGTAATTCATACAAAGCTAAGAATTACAACAACGATGATAATGTCTCCTTTCAGGGTGGAAAGACTTTGTAATTAAGCAATAGATTAATCCTGCCTTGACCATTTCTTGAATAATTTTTCAAATCATATATGCCTCTGAAAACCTGAAAGCAAGCCTACATTTAAATTCCAAGCTCACTTTCCATTAGCTTTCAGCAGATGAGGAGGGGAAAGGTTTAGCAAGTGAAAGAGCACGGAGACCATGTAATTACGATAGACACTTCCGAAAAATAAAGCATTATGAACTTCTCAAGATGCAGTAAGTTATGACACTGAAATGATAACGTAACAGAGAGTATGAAGTTTTATACAGACATAGTTTAATTTGCAGCTTTTAATGATGCCAAGATTTAGGAAAGGGTAAATAGCAAGTTCTAAAGGTGGTATATGCTTAACATTTGAGGAAGATGAGTTAGAGAGCCAGAACAAGTCGGTTTAGATCTTAAACAAGCTTTTTTTTTTGTATCATTGTAGTTGGTGGTTATAAGACAGTTACTAGTTTTCATAATGAGTATCTCCATCTGAATCACATACAAAGAGGAAAAAAGACAACCTACTTTTTTCCAGAACCCTTCATTGGCTTAAATTCCTGCTTTGGACTAATTCCATTGCAACAGAAATGTTAAAGATGAAATTGCAGGGGTGATGTGTCCCACCATGATCTGAGAGTATGTTTAATCCCAAATCAGAAATACAAATCTGTAGCTTTAATGTTGCATAAAAAGTAATTATTAAGTCTCTTAAGGATGCTGGAATTCAAGCCTCTTCATGCCAGCATGACAGACATCGTGACAAAAGTAGAGAGAATTACAAAAGGTGACATTGCAATGATGCTTCCCAGCTCTAGGTAAAATGACAAACTAGTATTTACTCCTGAAAATGAACACTGAAACTTTTCATTTATTCCTCTGTAAACAACCCCAAGAAGCTAGCATTTCTGTGTGAACCTTCATACATTCCTTAGAAGGGCTAAAAAGCAAAGTAAACCAGAAGTCAATTATTCATATTTTAAGCATTTAGCATTAACAAGTTTTTGCTGTTGAGATTATATAAATTACACAGTACTCCTGTTAAGAGTAAAGGTTAACACATCCACCCATTGAATTGTGAGCAAGAAGAACTGCTGATAAAGTGGTTTGGAGAATGCAGCTGAGTTCCCTTCTTGGAAACAGAGGCAAACATGTGCCTTAATCCCATTCAGATAATGAGGAAGCAGAGATAGAAGTTTTCCTGGATTTAAATGCTAATGAGACTTTGATTTTTAAGAGCAACATGGCATCATGTAAACACTGGGGCAAAAACAAGTGCAAAATTATAATACTCGGATCATTTATAAGTCACTTGATCTTTTGTTGCTAGAGAGCAAAATGCTTTGGTTCACAGAGAAGATGTTTTCTCTGTATCTTCAGGAATACTGAGCTATCTCTTGAATGACTGAACTACAAAAATAGACCTGTTATTTATAGAAGTACAGTTTTGTCATGATATTTCTCATTAGGGAGTGTTTACTGACGTCCACGATAGCTACAAGACATGCTTAGGAGCATAGATGTGGCACAATACTTTCAAAAGGAAAAATACCTTCTCATTGCTAGAGCCTTATGCACAGAGCTCCTTCCATTACAGATAGTCACCATCCCATTGCAAACCTCTTCAAGACTCTTTAATCCTTCTCAGATAATTTTATGTGATTTTATGTGTGGCCATAGCAAGTCCTGCTTTCAGCAACACACCCATAACTGTATGTGGATGTCCAAAGTGGCAAAATGCTACTGAAGCTGTGTCACTTAAGATAATGAAACACTTACGTGTCCTGAATTACTTTAGTTTCCATTTGGAATTTTTTCAGGAATGCATAAAAGTTCTCTACAATCCCAGAACTGGGAAATACGAGAACAGAAATTCAGTATTAAAATGAAACATCCTTAAAAGGTTTTAAATTTGGAGGAGTATAAAATTAAGTAATATGAGTCCTTTTTGATTAGATATTCGTAAAAATGTTTATGTAAAACCTAGACATGTTGGTAATTTTTTGGTGGAAAAACACGAGAAAAAGAAAGATGTAAGGGAATGTAATGACATTTTAGTACTTAAACTGAGACTTAACTGTAACACTTTCAACCATTATTCTTCGTGATATTTATTACATCATTTTTCCTTCAAATTAAAATGCTCATACTATCAAAATAAGTTTTATTATATTGAGTACCTGGCAGGTATTTACTGACTTCAGCAAAATAGGCTTTCAATTCCCACCCAAGAGGAAGAGATTAAGCCTAGGGCTAAACAAAATGATTTCCTACCACCTGTCCTATAAGCAAACTGAACAAAATGGATTGAAAAAGAGAGAAAACTGCCCCCAGTGAACATAAAGTTCTTTTGTTTAAAATATTTTGTGTTTTAAACTAAAGTTAGTTATTCTTCATAGAATTGAAGTATTAAAGCAGTAACCAACTTTTTTAATAAGGTAGTTATCAGCAGTATACTTTTTGTTCCTTTCTAGTACTGCTCACACTTTTAAATACTGGCCAATGATGGAGGATAATGAAACAATCAGGTTTAAAGGAGTATACATTTCACACAATATTATTTTTGTCATTCTGCTCCTAGGTCAAGGTCACAGAGGAAACACTGCTCACAGGCTCTCAGTAGAGTCTCAGTGGTCTCCCTCATTGGAAGTAATTGGAGTACTCCCTACTTGGACTACTCGGAATCGGTTGAGCCTTACCACAAAACCACACTGAGTGGATGCATTTGTATCCCAGTCCCAGCTGGGAGAAAAAGGCTAGGTCTGGTCCACTTTTGCTGGAAAGTTTTTTTAAAGCCTTCCTTTGCCAAGTACAGCTCAAGGCTTACAGACAGAAAGGCTAGGTCTCGGAAAAACATCTGTGAAAATACACATAGAGCAAAACCAGCCAATGTTATATCAAATGCTCTCCCTAAATCTTTAAAAGGTCCTGCAGATAATGACAGAAGGGTAATATTTTCTGTAGAATGTACACAGCTTAATTAATATTATTACAAACCCTTATGATATTTTGAATTCCGCCTCACTGAAACACTTCATCTCATTAATTTAAGTCTGCTTAAAGGGAGAGACATACCAGATAATACCAAATTATGTTTTCAGAATCCCTCAATAAAACAATATGCAGCTTCTCCACGGAGGAGGGTGTTCCAGCAACAAAAGCATAAGCCTTTCATGAACAAAGCAAAAGAAGGAACTGATGCCCTCCAGTCCTACAGAATGCACAAGAGCTGCACTCCTGGCCTCCTCTCAGAGAACAGCAATACCTGACGGTACTACAGTCATTAAGTTAAACAATCTGAAAAACACTCCAAACCCCAAAATAATTATGAAATTACAATTATCTCTGTAACATAATTACACACCTTTTTTCTTTTTTTAATAAATAGTTCACATTCACTTCATGGTCCCCCTTATCTGGACTCCTTCAAGAAAATGCGAATCCTTCACATGTACCCTAGGACTGTATAGTTATATACTATGTGAGCTTACATTAAAGGTGAAACAAGGCATTTTTCTTTATATTCCGGCATCTAAGCTATCCTGTTATAAACATAACTTCATACTACCCAGCATGAGTCTAATGATATATAAAATAAATCAGATGAGGTGGAAAAACTTCTAAGTTCAAGTTATAAACTACAGGCTTCTACTTATTTCTGCTAGAAAATAACTTTATTGCTATTTCACAAGACCTTCAAAGGCCAAGCTCTTCTTAAATATAGCAATCCTCCCACAAAATTTTGTCCTTTTACTCATAAGCCTTTATCTGCTGGCTGCAGATGATATCACATTCACTTTTAAAATAATATTTAAAGGTCAAGCCAATAAGGCACAGAAAATGTTGAACATCTTGTAAAATTCAAACAAGGCACTGCAGAAGCCACAGGGGGGTACTTGCAAAAATGATTGAGCACTTTTTAACATATTTATTCAATGATCACCAGGGGCACAATGTAATCCATTTCTAATGGAAACCCCTGGAAAGGGAAAACTCTGCTGAAAATTCATAGAAAAAGTCCTCAGAGTTTCTTCCTCATCTTTTTTCAAACCATATGAAGGAGAGGTTATAGCTCAGAATACACCTAAACAACAGTGTATTATGAAGAAAAGTATATTATAAGATAAATTTAAAGCTAGATTTAAATTACTTCAGGCAATAAGGAGTCCCAGAGGAGGAAAGTGACCAATCTGTGAAGCACAAGGGTCTAAAGGGCAGACAAACTCCACTGATTTTGGGAGATCCATGGGGTATTCTGAGCATTACGGCAGACACGGGTGGTTTCACATACAGGATAAATTTGTTAGCTACTTACCCAAGCAACTCAGTCTTACTGAATAATTGCAACTTTGTTCTGTGTGTTATCACCTGATCCCTGAGCAGCACAAAATACAGAGAGGAGGAAGTGTCGCTTTTCCCAGTCCTGACTAGTGCAAGTTGCCAATGCAAACCCTTAGGCAGCTTGTATTAAATACTGCCAAGGTGATCTAACCTACATGCAGAGGTAACAAACAGGTAGATATTAAATCGCAATCCTGTTTCTATTTGAGATTGTGTGCATTTTTTCTTATATCAGTTTTTTTCAGGTTCAAAGGGACCTTGGAGAAGCATATAACCTGCTACTCAAAGGGTCTCAGTGAAGCTGCTCAGGGCATAATCCAGACCAGTATTTACAGCCTGTCATGCCAAGTTCTAGGTGCTCAGTCCACAACAGCAATTTCTGAAACCAGAAATTCCTGTGCACATACATTCTTATATACATAAAGAGCATTAAACATGTCAAAACAAAATTCAAAACAAATACTCAGAGGGCTGATCTGTACTCAGCAACTTTTACCCACGTAAGAAATACAGCTTTCAGTTCTTCTCAGTAGAAACATTTAAAACAGTTTTCTTTCCCCCCTGCATGGGCAATTGCTACTATTTATAAGCTATTACATACGAAGTGTCAGACATTTCTCTGATTACACACACAAGAGAAGAGAGAGAGAACTGTGTTTCTTGAGAAGTTGCATCCTGCTGGAATACTACATAGGATGCTGAGACTTCAGGAGCTGTAGATGTGTCAGCAGAAGGACAAGAGACAGAAGTCAAGCTCCTCCATCCTTTCAAAACTGAGATAGTTTTGCCCCACAAGAACAACTCTTAGATACCAAAGTTAAGTGACAGCTTCTCGAGGCATCAACAGGTTTTGGCTGCCAAATATTTGCCACCATGGTGGATTGAACCCTTGTTCAGAACCTTGCAGTTCTGGGCATAAACTTTATTTTGAGCTACCAGCCAGAAGACTGCTTAAGCACAGACTTTTTCATGCATTCGTTTATTTTAATTCAAACAAATACCTGAGGCACTTTTCAGAAATGCATCGACTTTTAACAGTAAAATAAGAAAAGAAAGCCTTCATGACAATGCAGTTATGCTCTTCATTGAAAACTTATACATAAACCCTGTAGGAGAAACAGAAAGACCGTAGAAGGAAAGCAAACTTTGACTTCCATTATTGCTGCCACAGTGGGATTGAGTACGCCCTCAGCAAGTTTGCCAATGACACCAAGCTGTGTGGTGCGGTTGATAACGCTGGAGGGAAGGAATGCCATCCAGAGGGACCTTGACATGCTTGTGAGGTGGGCTGATGCCAACCTTA
>WYDI02040029.1:6440-25362 GCA_009867235.2 Psittacus erithacus
CAACTTTCTCAGCCTGTCTTCATACGGGAGGTGCTCCAGTCCCCTGATCATCCTCGTGGCCCTCCTCTGGACTTGATTCCAACAGTTCCATGTCCTTTTTAAGTTGAGGGCACCAAAACTGCACACAATACTGCAAGTGGGATCTCACAAGAGCAGAGCAGAGGGGCAGGGTCACCTCCTTCAACCTGCTGGTCATGCTGCTTTTGATGCAGCCCAGGATACGGTTGGCTTTCTGGGCTGTGAGCTCACACTGCTGGCTCATGTTAAGCTTCTCATCGACCAACACCCCCAGGTCCTTCTCCACAGGGCTGCTTTGAATCTCTTGTTGTATAAGGCAAGGCATAGTGTAGCCAAGATACTGAGAATAAACGTGTATATAGGCTTTTCTTTTTTTATTTTCAAATAAGTTTTTGACAATTTCTGGGTAAAACCAGGCACAGAACTTTCAAAGTCTGTATTTTCAGAGGTCTAAATAAATGCATGCATTTATACATATATGCATAAAATCATTTGGCTTTGGAGAACCTGAATGGAAAATAGAACATACTGTTGATGTGGAGCACTGAACTAAACATCAACTATAATATCTCTGACAGAGATCATACAACTGAATTCCACGGAGTCAACAATTCAAATAATCTGCTAGCAAAATGACATGGCCCTAAACTGAAAGGACTGTAGGCTTCGAGAGCCTAAAGGGAACATGTATAAGGTTGTTTCTGTCTCAGGAATGCTTCACTGGTCTGAGCAAAAACATTTCCTGGTTCGGATTTTGAGTTCTGTGTCTGTACTGCAAGACCACACTTTGGAAATGAGACAAGTTTTGCTCTCCCCTCCGTTTCTAATGTATCTGCAGAAGTGACAAACTTCGTCTCAGCAGCCTTCTTGCTGAATAGATCAGAGTGGAGGAGAGCAAATGACTCATGCTGAGCAGCCACCTTGCTGGTGGCTAAATTTCCATGAACAGGTGTCAGTGATTTTGAATTTTTGGCTTGGTATCTTCAGGAGGGGATTGATCCCGTACCTTCTACCACACTGAAAGGGCAAGCCTTCACTCAGTACCATTTCACCTAGTGAAGGAGCTGAGCTATGTGGAGACCAGATTTTGCTTGTGCAGGAGTGGAGAAAAGAGGCTGCCGATCAGGACAAAGAGACTGCTGAGGAACTAAGATGTCAGAGGCATCTCCACAGCAAAGTGTTACCTTCATTCACAATTCCTTGCACTAGCATTTTTGTGAACCTACATGGTCTCTGCTAAAGATGCTACCCAAGATCCTGGTCTTCTCTTGTTGGGCACAGTGAGTCACTGAAAGGAGCAGTGTCAACACAACACTCAGCTTCAACAGCTGGACACTCTCTGCATGTGCTCTCTGGAGTGGTGGTAGGGCTGTACAACCTGATATGCTTCCTCTGTCTCAGACTGAGCTTTGTACAATTTCATACTTCATTTCCAGGTGCTACTTAGCCATGACCAAAAGCTAAGTAATTCTTATTGGTTTTGTGTGAAGAACTGAATATCAGTTTTCAGAATGTTTTGCTCTGAGGCATACTTGAGGACTGTTGATACAGCAATGAGATTTTTTTCTGGTGTCTTAACAAGAAGCCATGGAAAAACTTGAGGAGTGTTCCTTTGCCATGGCAGATTTTTGTAGGCAGAACTTAACTGTCTCTTATCAAATGCAAAAGGATGCAAATTTCATTGCCACAATGAATGTGGAAAATCTGTTTGTCAGGTTCTAAGCAGGGCAGCCTTTTCTTTTCATAAAACGAGGCTTGTTCCATGAAGCCATGAGGTGGTAAATCAGATTCGCCAAAAAAAAAATTGGATTTGCTGAACCAGGATATTTACTATTCATTAAATAATGAAATGAATCTGCCTTTGGAGTATGACATTTTGGAATGGGACATCCAGCTCTCCTCACATTTTTGGAGGCAGGGTTCCTGTTTTCTCCTGCCTTCTTGTCAGGGGTCAGTGCAGTGGAAATTATGACATCAGAAGCTAATAGACATGTAATTAGTGATCAGCACAAAAACAGCTAAAGGAGGTTAAAGTGTTTGGATCCTCAGAGACACACTGATGTAAAGGACACACTGAAATAACAGCAGGTATGTATCAGAAGTCCAAGATCAAAACAAAACAAAAGAAACTTGTACCTCACTACATTTCCTGCTTTGGTTTCTTGCTTAAGCTAGGCCTGGATTCTTTCTTATAAATTCAGTGAGATTATTCACATTGCTTAGATGGCCCTGCTTATTTACTTTTCATCAGTTACCACACTTGCATCTGAGGAGTTACTTCCCTGATATTGTGACTTTACTGTCAAAGTGGTGCTCAGTTTTCAGAGCTACCAAAAGAAGACAGTCCATTAATTACCTTGCAGCCTTACTACAGATTTAACAAGTTTTAGAATTTGGATGCTGGTTTTGGTCAGTTCAGTTAGTGGTCTTGCTGACAGTATGTTGATTTTTTTTTTTGTCTGAATTCTATAGCTCCTGATGAAGGGGGCTAAACTCTCAAGTATACTGAACATCTGGCACAAGGACTACTCACGGTATGAAAGAATGATAGGAACTTTTTTAATACAAAGCTAAACTGGTTTGGGTGCTGATCTAGGTACCATATATTGTGTGGTGCAAGCCTAAGGCAAACCTTTTTTCTTTTAACTTCTGGAAAACCACAGCTAACTTACTAACAGTTTTGTTAAATATCTGTAATCAACTGATTACACCTAAGCACCCGTGAGAGGATTTTTGAAAGGAAAAGTTAAGTTAAAAGAAAGAAGAAAATTCATTCCAGTTAAATTCTTTGGCAAAACAGAAACTTATTTTCACTCCCAAAGCTCACCTCTTTTTTGTGTAACTCTTTTCTCATACAACTAGAAACAATCGACTTCAGCCACTAACAAAGTTCGCATCTGCCCTTGGGTATGACCACAACCATCAGAAGATGGTTACTACAGCAACCTATTCATTAACAAATTTGGAATAGTTAAGTTTTATATTGATTTTAACAGTCATGTGGTGAATTTTGCTCCTTGGAATTTGAACAGATACTACCCTTCTTATCCCCTTTGGCTAGGGGTTTATTTGCCAGAGATAATTACTCAGTAATTACCTGGGTAATAGAGATTTTAACATGCCTCTGAAGAAAGATGGAATCATAGAATGGTTTGGGTTGGAAGGGACCTTAAAGCTCATCTAGTTCCAACTCTCTTGAAGGGACACTTTCTGCTAGACCAGGTTCTTTAAAGCTTTGCTCAACCTGGCCTTGAAACTTCCAGGGATGGGGCATCAAAAACTCTGGTAATCTGTGGATGCCCAGCTAGGCCAAAAAGAATTCAACAGTAAGTAGTAGTATAATCTCTTATGCTCTAAAATATTTCCTTAGATGACAGATATATCAAGTGTCAATTCTGGCTGGAGAGGACTATTTGCTAGCACACCAGAGTAGTAGCACTCCACACAGTCTGTATCCATTAAAAATGCAAGAAGTACTTAGTTCTAGAGTGGGAGCTGCTAAACAATATTTCCCATGTTTTCCAGGGTACTGGATAGAGAGGAGACTGTTGGATGGACATGAAATTTGTACTCTGGATCAGGCTCTCAAAGACCCTTCACATAGGCTTTCTACCTTTTCAATAGCAGCTTGTGGCTGCTACAGAAAAAACTTATCAAAACTTTTCATGAAAAAATCCAAGAGTGATGGTTCATCTGCAGATCATTCATTAACGAGAAGGGCTCAGAGAAGCAAGGCACATACTTAGAAATGCTTATAAATATTAGTTCATTGAAAGCATTAAGGCTCCAGCCTTGCAAGCTTTTCCTGAGCACATATATCTGTACAGGAATTCTTGAAAGATTAGGATCCACGTGAGTGGAACAGTTTGCTTTATGACGCCTTGTTCCTGTTTCCACCATTTTTATAGTCAGACATTTCTATGCCTTATCTACAAAATACTTTTGTAGATACTCTTTCGAGGGGGCTTATTAAAACATCTGATGTTACAGAATATTCATAGAAGAAAACTGTTGACTTTTATGCACAGAGTGACACTGATTCTATAGATTGTACCTTTTTAGTTGGAGAACAAAACCAGTACCAAGTTCCTCATGCAAACAACAAAATCTAGTAAGTGTGTCTCCCATTCTGGTGGAAAGTTTTTTTGAAATTGAATTAAGGGCCACGAGGTACACAATGTATGAGCTGAATCTTTTTAAGAAGCTAACAGGAATGAGAAAGAAAATAAGTATAAATTAATCAGGAATTGTAGCATATTTTTGAACAGAGAGAAATGTGCAAAAATGCACATTTCATCCAGGATTCAGTATATGGAATACAAAACACAGAAACAAGTCTCAGAAAGGAGACCCTTCAATCAAGTCCTGTGTGACATTTGCCCTCTGCCTGTGAAATGCATATAACGGCATTTCCTTACCTGTGAAAATACAATCAGGATAGTTATCCTCTAGAATACTTATTCATGAGGGTTGAACAGGTATCAAACAGAACAAGGTAATCAGGAAAAATTTTCAGTTTTTAAAAATTTAGGGATTTTTGTTTGTTTGTTTGTTTTAAATGGGCAGAATCTGGCTAAGAATTTGGTTAAGGATGTTTTGTGTATAAGAAAGCACAGCAGCATATGAGTAGTTCTGCTGAAGTTAAATAAGTGTTAAATAGGACACAAGCTTATCTGTCAGATGATAGGTCTTACCTGTGAGTGGTCCAGGAGCCATGTCCTGTTCACAAAACATGAGTGCATTTTAGGGGAAGAGGTATCAGAATTACTCATATAACTTCTGCAGTTTCAAGTGATTTAAAAGCAGTCTGCAGCAGCTGAGAATACAGCAATACTGCAGGAGAGAAGTAATCATTTTCTGTGGGTTTTACTGCATCATTTGCACAGCATATTAGGGAAAACGATCTTGAACCTCTCTTCCATTTCCCATCTGCTGCTCTTTTTTATTCTCTACAGCCTACAAAATGCAATTATCTGCTAAAGCTTAGGTAGGAATGTGAGGAAAGTTTAAAGCTGGGGAAAATATCATGTTATTGTTTTGCTAACGCAAAATTTTGAGTGGGGGCATTCCCATGCTTTCAGCGATTTGCACAAGACAGCAATAATCTTCTGTGTGTCAGGGTTTGATTAAAAACAATTCTGGAATCTAAGATACTATCTCAGAAAAAGTCACTGATACTAACCTGAGGTTCCCAGAAGTAACCTCTCTGTAACCACGCCATTTTAAAAGTAGCATATCAGAGCAAATGAATCATGTTACACTGTGTGTCACTCATTTACTTACCTTTCTGAAGTCAATTAGCAGAGCCCAGATATTTGCTGTCATCTGTCATAGGGTTACTGTCTCTACCAATATAGAGTCTACTAGCAGAAGAGTGGGTGACAACTGGACCTTGCGTGGGCTATGCAGAGTAGGAAGACATTTTATGTTGCTAATTTCATTATTTGAATAAGGGGTTTTTAAATTGATGAAATATATTTTGTCTAATATTCCTTTCACTGGTAACTTGTATTCCTGCACAATCTATTTCATGTGTTAACTAATGAGTCTTGTACTATCACAGTATTTTATACATTTAAGTCACTTTATGTTCTGTTGACCATTTTTGAGCTTTATTTCTCTTACTGAAATTGAAATGTACCTTTCTCTTCTTGATCAGTGTTAAATTTCCCTTTCAGTATTAATATAAAGTTGTTGTGTTTGGACTTCAGTTTCCAAGAGTGTGGGTGGATGGGGCTGTTTAAATGTCATCTTAAATCAAGCCATTTCCATTGGAATGTAAGCAATTACATTTAAACTTTTATATTACCACTGGTTTTTTTGGTTTTTTTCTTGATTTTAATCTTTCTTCCACGCTTCAATGTAGAGTCACTCAAGATTTAAAACAACTTGATAAAAATTTTCAGCTATATATAATTTGTCTTCCCCGCTATAAAGAAACCCCAAAAAATATCCAAACCAAAAAAAAACCCACTCCTCCTCTTTTAGTCTTATCCTCAACCATTAATTTTTAAGACAGATACGGGATGCTATAGAGGCAGTTGCTTCTTTGCTTGCTAGTAAACTTATATATCTGTTTTGGCATATAAGATGAATGTTGTAACAGTTCTGTACACACAGACCACTCTAATATAATGAAGCATTGAAAGAAAGGAGTCTGGCAGCATGTAATTACATTTCCTCATCCCTTTAGAAGAAATATTCTTGAGAAAAAACTCTTAGAATTTTGATGGGTCAGTTGCTTTAAATTAGGGATCCTGATTTCTTTTTATTGTTTGAATCATAAATGAACAGCTCATGGAAATTAACCACTTCTTCAGGGCATATTACTTTCCCTTAGCTGCTTTGCTGAGTGGGGGGATGTCATGGTGGAGAGGATATTGCTACTGGGGAGAGGCAAAGTAAGTGGGAGAACACTTTCTTACTAGCAAGGTTTTGCATCTAGTTGGCCTTCGTTATGTGCCACACATTTCCATTACTGGAAGCAGGAAGTTCAATAAACTACCTAGGAAATTATATTTGCAGATGGTGACAAGATAGTGTATATGATCAGATCCCTTACTCAGCTTTTGCCATCTGCACTGGATTACTGGAACACAAACTTTTCAGAGTCTGCCTCATAATTTTAGCTTTCTTATGTCCAGACCAGAAGATCTTACTGGAGACCACCTCACCAGAATTCACTGCATTGAAGCCAGGCTTGTGGCTCCACAGAACTTGGGACACTAGTTCATCAGGAGCCTTCATGAGAACCTGAGGCCATCTTCATCCTGGAATATGGCGCAAATCATGTCCTACTGCTCAACCAGCAGGACTGCTGTTGTTGAAGACTTGCTCACTGGTTCTGGGAAGCACTTGTTTTGTTTCCAGGAGGAGACCCTCAAAAACTGGTGCTGTCAGACACTCGCTAAAGTCCTCCCCACTTGTCTGTCCCCTAACATCTTGGCTGCAGGTAATCCTGAGTGCAGAGGAACAGAACCTCTGTGTGAGGGGAAGGAGATTTATTTTTTGCACATGTAACTGTAGTCTTTAACATCTGGCGAGTAAACATGTATTCATATATTCAGGAAAATTTCAACTATTGAACCACAAACTGTGTTGCCTATAGAGCAGACTAAAGCCCAAGAAAAGAAATGAAAGCCAAACCTGTTATACTCTGTTCCCTAGAAGCTGGAAAAATTCACATATAAATACAAAACAGCAAAAGCATTTCCTTGTGTAAAAGGAAAATTATGCCTGTGTGAGGCAAGCCATCAAACCTCCCATTTGTGCTGGAAATCATATCTTTAGCAGAAAAGTGCAAATCTTACTTATGCTATGAAAAATAACATCCATCACTCATGGGATGAATGCAGAAAGAAAAGGAAATGATAAAGAGCTGCTTAATGGACTGATGAATAGAAGCAGAAAAGTTAAATATTTGAGCAGTGGAAGTCAAAGTTGTGGGAAAGGTGCTAGTTTGTGCATGCTGTTCTGCTGTTTTACTTTGCTTTACATTTGGCAAGCCTAAGAAAATTAAAATTAGCAAATCTCACCTCATGGGGTTATTTTAACAAAAGACTGCCTGAGAGGGTTCAAAGCTTAAGGAAATCTGAATGGCTGTCACATTTTGTAGGTATAGAAAGCAAGGCACAATCAGTAAATGGACTGGTTTGCAGATGCCTTAGCGGGACAAGACCAGTCCCAAACAGGACCAAAGAGAAGATTACAGCAGCCCACTGCAGCTTAAATGTGAAGCAGTTTCAAAAGGGTAATACCACTTTTTACTTTTAGAATGCTTCAGATATTGGAGCCAGGGGGGCATAGACTGGAAAAGATATGACTACTCTGGCTGCACACAGACCAGCTCTAGTGTGTGTCATGGTTCAGACCCAGCCAGTAACTTAGCACCATGCAGCTGCCTGTTCACCCCTTCCACTTTCCTCCCTCCCCAGGCAGGATGGAGAGGAGAATCGAAAGTGCAAAACCCACATGTTGAGATAAGAACAGTCCAATAACTAAAGTACAATATAATAATAATAATAACAGCAATAATAATAATAAGAGAAATATAATGATATAAATAACAGGGAGAGAGATATAAAACTAAAAAGGGAAAGGAAAAAAACAATAATCAAAAGTGATACACAATACAACCACTCACCACCCGCTGACCAATACCCAGCCTGGCCCAAGCAGCGATTTGGGCCTTCTGTGTGACTCCCTCCAGTTTATACACTGGGCATGACATGCTGTGGTATGGAATACCCCTTTGGCTAGTGTGGGTCTGCTGCCCTGTCTCTTCTTCCTTCCAGCTTCTTGTGCTCCTCCTCACTGGCAGAGCATAAGACTGAAAAGTCCTTGATTGGTGTAAGTGCTACTGAACTACAACTGAAACGTCCATGTGCTATCAGTATTTTCTGACTAAAGCCAAAGCGTAACACTGCAGCAGCTACTAGGAAGAAAATTAACTCTATCCCAGAAAAAAACTCGGACAGTGTGGCTGCAGGATCACTGTGTTCACATGGCAGTGTTCAGTACCCATGCTGATGTGCCTTTCTAGATTGCTAGACTGGGGTAGAGTATCATCCCAACACAGGCTCCATGCAGATGTGTCACCAGAAGTGCTCTGATGGGGAATAATTCATGTCAATTGACTTGTTAGACAAATTACCTCATTTTTTGAATCTGCAAAGACAGCATAATGATTTCAAATGTTCCTATTATTCTAAATTGTTCAATGACTTTTTCTCCTCATGAGAGATACTTTTCTTCATCACTTATAAATGTGCTAGCTATGATTCATACAGATGAGTAGCAGGTAAGGTTGCTTACAGTTCAGCCCCTGCTCTTATTCTGGAGCAAAATGAACTCTAGGTACATTTAAATAGCCAACATACAAGTTACCTACTAATCAGAATTCTTTTTTCTCAACTAGGAATATTTCTTTGCCCCAACACAGGAAAATACGTGGAAACTTTTCCCTTCTTATTAATTACTCAGTTTTTTCCTAAATCTCATTTTAACTTTTCTGTACTCTTGTATCCACTGATATCTCCAATGTTAATCAAAACGCATGAAAATCTACTTTTATGATAAAGTTTTGGAGGCTTAAGTAAATTTTTAGTCTTTCATACTTCTACAGCTCCTTCTCAAGTCTTATTTTGTCCCTTACACATAAACAGCACAGCTAAGGAGCAGGGAAGGGGTGTGTTTTACTCAGAATAATAAGCTCAGTTCTAAAGGATTCCCTCAAAGACCTAATTCATTTCAGCAATTATAGGGCACCATCCAAAAAGAAAAGAAGGATATTTTATTAAACCAGCTGTGAATATCACACATCAGCATATCATGAATGTTTATTGAACTGATAATCAAACCCCTTCAATTCATGTTTTATTTGCTGCTACACAAACTCTTTTAAAATTACTATTTTCATAGAATCATAGAATAGTTAGGGTTGAAAAGGACCTTAAGATCATCTTGTTCCAATCCCATGTCATGGGCAAGTTCTTCCTGTTTTGTGCAATGCCTCTATCACTCTGGAAGCAAATCCCTCTGTCAGTGAACGTAAGTCCCAGCTAATTCATGTCATTCAGGTCTTTTGCATTGTATCAGTTAAGGTAAGAATTTGATGGTGTTGTTACACTGAGTATTATTTATTCACACTGCTTTACACCAACAGACTACACAGATCATAAGAGGGCACGAGTCCTTTGGTCCCACTGCAAAACCCAAGAGGGGTGTAATTTTTCTTTCTGTGAATACAGAACACTTTTTAATTCTCTGACTTGCTGTCAGAAATGATGACTGTACCTGTGTTTTGCAATCCAGACTGGCCCCTTTCTCCCACTCCAAAAAGTCACACTGGGTATTTTTGTCGTGGCCCACAAGATCTCTGCCTTACCAGGTGCTGCTTTGCTTGCTTTCCTAGCTGGTATCCCAAATCTTTCCACAAGGAGATCCATGGATTTGCTTTTTGTGTGATCCTCTCAGATCCTGAAAAATCTGTCCTCTGTTTGCTTCATGCAGCAGCAGTCTGGCCAGAAAAGCAGCCTCTGAACAACACTTCGGTGGGTTTATTTCTTCCATTTCCTGCCCTCGCCTTTAGCTGGTCACCCAAAATGGATATTTTTGTGGCATAGTACTGAGCACAGCCAGTGCTTTTTCCTTCTAGGTAAAATACTTCTTTTCAGCCCTGGTACTCTGTGAGACTTACACTGGACATGGTCATGCTAACATTTTGTTATATTTGTCATAAACAAAAGCAGCCCACAGCGAGATTTCAGCATATGTTAAGCTCCTAAATACAAAATTGAACAAGATAATCAAAATTCACATGCTATTCCTCACATTCAAGGTACTTAAATTCAGACAGCTGAAGATATTTATCCTGTTTCACATATCTTAGGTATGATGTCTAATCATGACCCTATTTCAGAAAATCATAAAATCATAGGATCGTAGAATAGGGTTGGAAAGGACCTTAAGATCACCTAGTTCCACCTCCCCTGCCATGGGCAGGGACACCTCACACTAAACCATGTCAGCCAAGGCTCTGTCCAGCCTGGCCTTGAACACTGCCGGAGATGGAGCATTCACAACTTCCTTGGGCAACCTGTTCCAGTGCCTCACTACCCTCACAGTAAAGAGCTTCTTCCTTGTATCTAACCCAAATTTCCCCTGTTTAAGTTTGAACCCATTGCCCCTTGTCCTATCACTGCAGTCCCTGATAAAAAGTCCCTCCCCAGTATCCCTATAGCCCCCCTTCAGATACTGGAAGGCTGCTACGAAGTCTCCATGCAGCCTTCTCTTCTCCAGGCTGAACAGCCCCAACTTTCTCAGCCAGTCTTCATATGGGAGGTGCTCCAGCCCCATTAGCAGCCCTGTGGCCCTCCTCTGGACTTGATTCCAACAGCTCCATGTAAATCCCTGTATTCCTGTTCTTCTCTGCCCCTAAGTGCCTTTGTCAGAGCCCAGGTTCATTGGGTCTCCATGTGGTCACGGCTCCTCCTGGGCTACCCAAGGAATACAGATCTACAGAGTACTACCTGGGACCTACAAATCAAGAGTTTATGTGGTAATGTCCTATTTAGAAGTAGCATTACAAATTTACTGAGACAAGGGCAGATCTTGATAATTTATGAATAATGGCATCACTTTCTGTAAGTTAAATGAATGTCTTTATGGACCTGTTGGAGCAAGTCCAGAGGATGGCTACAAAGATGACCAGAGGGCTGGGCCACCTCTCCTTGAAGGCAGGCTGAGAAAGTTGGACTTGTTCAACCCGGAGAAGAGAAGGCTCCAAAAGACCTAAAATGGGCCTACAAGAAATCTGGAGGGACTTTTTACAAGGCTTGTAATGATAGGATAACGCATAATGGCTCTAAACTGAAAGAGACTAGATTTAGATTAGCTGTCAGGAACAAACTCTTCACTATGAGGAAGGTGAGGCACTGGAGCAGGTTGTCCAGAGAAGTTGTGACTGCCTCATCCCTGGCAGTGTTCAAGGCCAGGCTCGACAGGCTTTGAGCAACCTGATCTAGTTGAAAGTGCTCCTGCCCATGGCAAGGAGATGGAACTAGATTACCTTTAAGGTCCCTTTCAATCCAAACTATTCTATGATTCTTTGTCACTATCCTTTAAATTGCAATAATAATCCATTCCTCCCTTACAGGAGCACTGAGAAGCCTTTAAAGTCAACACCAGGGCTCTATTTTTACACTGGTAAATACATTGAAAATCTTTCTCAAGTTGGAACCATAATTGTTCCTCTGTTCTTCTAACAAATCCAGGAGCAACATTAAATCAAGTAAATGACTGTGATTTACAGAGCTGGTGATTCAAGCTGATATTTCTTGTCATGAGCATGTGCCTAAATGTTCTTACCATGAGCAAGAGCTAGCTACCCAAAGTGAACTCTGATGGATCCCAGCACACACTTAGTGGCTCTTTTTAATAAATGTGCCAATGTTATGGTAAGACAAATTTCAGTGAAGGAAGCTGCCAGGACACCTTGTTTAATCTTTTAATGATAATAGTAAAGCACGCTCAAATTTCTTCTCATGCTATGCTTGGAAAGAAACTGAAAAATAATCCTAGGAAGTACGAAAATCTCACAGTAATGGGAGAACAGAAGCCAGTAAGAGGGCACTGACATGGGTAAGAGCACACAGGAGAGTTTGGAAAAAACCTTGTGCAGTAAGCAAAACTGTGGTCCAACATTATATGGTGGATATGCATCCCTTTGGATACAAGACATGAGATGAAACAAAACCCACTTTGACCTTTAAGAGTGTGTAGGTTTGGGAGGTGAAAAGATGGTGTGGTATGAACATGGCGAAACAAAGAGCAAATATTCCAGAAGAAGATAGGAATTCACTTTACCACATGTCAGGTCTTAGTGGAATAGCAGTGGGGAAAGGCTATAACAGGTCACTAGTTTTATTGATTAAATGTCAGTAAGAGTTGTATATGCAGAATAAAATAAAATGAGGGGGAGTTTAACGAGAAATCAAATACAGCAAACATGGAAATACTGACATTTTCATTTAGGAAAATGGTCAAATTAAGGTCCCAGTTAAAGACCTGAAGGTATAACTCAGCTTTGGACCAAGGAGATAAAAAAGAACCAGCACTTCTGTAACCACAGTGTTCCCAGAGTCTTCCTCCAGCAGCACTCTGCTGAGGTGTGCGAAGAAACAAGTTGGAAGGTATGACAGGTTTGTGACCACTAAATCTATTTACTGATGGTAAACATGATTCTCTCAAGGAGTCCCTTCCAACCCAAATCTTCTTTTGAAGAAGAGAAGGCTCAGGGGGGACCTTATCGCTCCCTATAACTGCCTGGCAGGAGGATGGAGCCAGAAGAGGCCTGGGCTCTGCTCCCAAGGGATGGGACAAGAGGAAATGGCCTCAAGCTGCATCAGGGGAGGTTTAGATGGAGATGAGAAACAATTCCTTCCTCAAAGGGTGCTCAGCCATTGGAACTGGCTGCTCAGGGCAGTGCTGCAGTTAATGTCCCTGCAAGTGCTCACACACCGTGGAGATGAGGCCCTCAGTGCCATGGGTTAGTGGTGGGGTAAAGGTTGGACTTGATGATCTTGAAGGTCTTTTCCAACCTATTTGACTCTGTGAAATGATTCTGTGAAGTAAATTCTCAGGTCTGTTGAGACCCTTATTAGGAGTTTCTTACATACTTAAAATAAAAAAAAAAAGACTTAGAACCGCAGCTGGTTGGGAAACGTGTACTAAAAAAAAAAAAGAGGTGTACTCTAAAGGCCAAATTTGTTTCACTTGGTAGTGCACTGTCAAACGTGCTGAGCTAATTGTTGAGCCATGTATTGTGTGTACAGTTAGCACTGTCACTTTAATTGACACGGTTATTTTTATATGGTTAGTCTTACAGCAATCACAGCCCAAGTGGTTCAGTTTTGCAGTTGTACAAACTGTGAGGGTGTGTTCAATTGTGAAAATAGGTCTTTTAACAGCATACCACAGTGGCAACAAGTGGATGCTGCAGTTACAAGTTTTGGTTTTGACAGAAAGTGTTGAGTGTCAAAACAATTTCTTGGCTGTTATCAAACTGATGAATCTAAACAGCTTAGATAAAGCTGTTAAGTAGGCAGGGATGATCGCAGGTGGAGGTAAAGGAGCAGAACTTGCAAGGGGATTGCTCAGAAACCACTGAAAGTACTGCAGAAAACCTTTTTTATTCATTTCTCACACCTTATCTGTGGAGTCTGATGTGTTTCAACTCTGCTAAACAGACTGTTCAGAAATTCTCAAAGGGAACAATTTTCCCATCAGAGAATGAAGTTTCATCAAATTTCTAATGTTTGCAGAGACATTTTGATTTCTGTAAAGGCGTGATAGGTTAGACAGGGTTTAGAAATGTGCCAAAACCTCTTCCTAGCAGCTCTGTAGCCCACCTGCCTGCTGGAGATTAAATAGCTCCTAGAGTCTCCAATTCCTGGCTCAAGTGGGAACGGTAAGTTTTTCTTTTCTGAGATTTTGAGCCTTCAATTATGGCTTTAGCTTCCAGTCCTAAGAATGAGCTGGGAGACAAGACCTGTAATTTACAGCCTCAGAGCATGGAAACTAGCGCTGCTAGGGTTCCCGGACTCCAGGTGTTAATAAAGGCCCCGCTTTCCCTCATATCATCAAGTTTGTCAAGAATCTTTTAAAAACCATATTTTGATAATTTTAAGAGGTATATGTTTTTTTAAGTGAAAATTCACAGCTTCACAATTACATTGAATTTCAGAATTCCTAATTCCTCTTCAAAATTATTTTATCCCCTCACTTGTTTTAATTACTTTGCAGTTATTTTCAGCATATTTGTTTATATTCTACAAGACTGTCCCATTAAGGCTCCCAGTTTGCCTGTGTTTATTTTCCTAGTCCTTCTGTCTAACTGCAAAGGTTAATTTTAATTTTTTTTTAAGTTGTAAAATTTATTTATTTAAGTGGTTAGATCTCCTTTTTTTTTTTTTTTTTCATCAGTTGTTGCCTTTTTCTTAATACCCTCAGGATGATCAAGAGAATACTGAGACTCAAGGAGAGATGTGCCTGGACTCAATTCCACTTTTCATTCATTTGGACCTTAGTAAAACTTCTGATGCTGTCTTCCACATTATTCTTCTGAAGAAAATGACTCCTCATGGCTTGGATAGGTGTATTCTCTGCTGGGTGAAAGAATGGCTAAATGGCCAAGCCCAGACTAGCCGTGAACAGTGTTACATCTAGTTAGCAACCAATCACCTTAGAGCTTGGTGTTGAGGCTAGTCTTGCTTAATATCTCTGTTGATGGTCTGGATGAGGGGATCAAGTGTACCCTCAGTAAGTAAGTTTGCAGCTGACACCAGGATGGGATGGGTGGAAGTATTGATCTGCTTGAGGGTAGGAAGGCCTCAAGCTGTGCTAGGGACGCTTTAGACTGGATATTAAGGAAAACTTCTTCAAAAAGGAATTCACTTCCAAAGGGTGATCAGGCATTGAAACAGGCTTCCAGGCGAAGTGATGGAATCACCGCCTGCAGAAGTGTTAAAAACCTTGTAGATGAGGCCCTCAGTGATATGGTTTAGTGGTGGACTTGGCAGTCCAGGGGTAATGGTTGGACTTGATGATCTTACAGATGAAGAGTGGGGTTGATTGAAGAATAGGGTGGATGGAAGAATGGGGTTGATTGAAGGATAGGGTTGTAAATAAGAAACTTCAAGGATGTTAGGCTTTGTTAGCAGCTATAGAGAAAAGGAAATGACTAAGATAAGCTTTGTCAGAACAGCCTGGCGGTTAGGGATATGACAATGATCCTAAAATGAAGTGATGAAGAAATAGCCCCCAGGGGTCACAAAGCCCACTACCATATTTTAGTGTGCATGTGGGAGGGATTCTTTAGAAGTATGATGTAATGTGTGTAATATAATGAATATATATGTTTAAGGACAACATAATCACAGCCTGGTTGATGCTCAGATGGGACATGCTAGGAGGAACTATCCCCTGTGTCTCCCGGTGCTGCAATAAAGAGTACCTGCTTGTCAACTTAAACTTTGTTGGTGAGTTCCTGGAGATTTCTCCGAATCAATTTGGCACCCCAGATGGGGCACTCTTTGCTTGGCTGCAGAACCCACTGAGGACAGGGCTACCTAGGACCCTGGGAAAAATTTCCTTGGAGGGACCCCTCAACTCACTCAGATCACTGTGAGAGCAGACAAGGACCATCACTATCATTGTAAAGGTATTCTCTTGATTATTATATTTTATGACATTCTGTAAGGCATAGGAGACATGCTATGCAGGAATGCCAATTAGTGTTCCATAAGGCATAGTAGACATCCAACGCAGGAAAGCAGGAACATGGTTAATATTCCATAAGGTGTACACAGGAATAAGAGAGCCTTCTGTAAATTGGGATAGAGATATCTCACAGGTAAAGGCTTATACCAGGCTACTAGCAACTGTTTAGTATACAGGTATGCGTTCTGAATTGTTCTGTAAGGCATAAAAGGCCTCATATGAGGGAACATGGTTATGTTTTTCTGGTATCTGACCTAATTTCTGAAAACCAGTATTTGATGCTGTGCTGGAGTAATTAATGAACAGTGAACCGTATATATTTTTATCATGCTTCTAATTAGTATTTGTATACTTGATGTATGTTTCTGCTTTTGTTTTATTGGGCTGCTAATTAGTATTTGTGCACTTGGTGTATGTTTTTGTCTTCATTTTCAAAACTATGAGCAACTGAGTGGAATTTTTGGGATCCTGTGCGAGTGTGTATGTGTATAGCATGTATAAGAAAATAACGGGAAATCGACAGTGCAGAAAAATAATAGAAAAGAGACCTTGGAGATGTATTCTGGCTCATTGGAAGGAGTTAGGAGGATCCCTCAGGGGCTCAGTAAATAAAAAGTCTTTAATTAAATATTTTAACTAGTGGTGGCCATAGAGGATCAGGAAAAATGGCCCCAAAATGGGACCTTGAATCATAATACATTGTTGCAATTAATGTTATGTTTAAGTTGGCAAGGAAAATGGGATGAAGCAGTGTATGCAGGTATGTGTTTTACGTTGAGAAGTGATCATTCGTACCTGCTTGGGTTTTGTTTTCAAGATGAAAGTGTGTGGCATGAGATGGTGCTGTTGGTTGACTGTATTCTATACATGCTGATCTGACACAGTGCCTCTGGCTTCAAGGTAAATTTCCTGGATTATAAAGTACTGAAAGAAGAAATTCATATCTCTTAGTATTATTACTTTGGTTGCTCCCACCAGTGAAAAGGCACAAAACAGTAATTTTTGCTGCGGTATAAATTACATTTTTGAGTTTCTAACATTTTAAAAATAAAATAAACAAAATCAGACACAAAAAAAAAAACCAAAACAAACAAACAAAACAAAACAAAATAAAAAAAAATATTGTTCCAACTTCTGTTTATACTGGTCATGTGGTTTTTTTCTTAAAATACTTAAGAATCCATTAGTGAGAAGATGCACTAATGGTGTTAATATGTGTATTCCAAACAGATTCTTGCTGAGCAATTATTCCACAGCCAGTAAATGGGAACTATTTGGCATTCAACTGAAAGATGAAAGGGACTTCTAAAATTAAAGGCTGTTATTCTGAAGCTGGAGAAACTCCTCCAGGGGTGGAGAGGAATTTAAACTGCTGCAACTCTCAGTGCAAACCTGGAAAGGTTACAGATTCGGTTCACCAATAGCACTCTTCTTCAATACAATCCGATTTTCTGAGAATAACAGACAAAAGAGCTTATTCACTGCATATTTCCTTTTAACTTTCTCCTTGTTTCTTAACCTCTGGATAGTTTCTAATGATGCTAACTGACTTTGAATAAGAATCTTGGGTTGGAAATGGTAGAGCTAATGCAACTTTGACTCAACCTCCACACATTATTTCTTAAGGGGGCTGGTGTGCAAACTGGCATTTTTCTCATTACAAATCATGTATTCTTACTCCAAGTCATCTAATTTAAAAAAGAAAAATTGCTCCACTTCAATGAGAAAGGTCTATACCTCTTCAAACCAGTTTCGGAGTCCTGAAACTAAATCACCAGATCAGGTAATTTGGAGCCCAGTCTTTGACCAGGTGTAATAAAACAGTCATGGGTTTGTCAATGCACAGTAACATCTTGGTTTATTGTAGATTGTAATACATTTCTACAAGTAAAACAGGAAAACAGGTTAGTAATACCATTCTCACAAACATATGGACTTTTTACTGTAAACATTTTTTGAATATGTGGTACATAGCTATGCACCTAACATTAATTGCCTAATGGCTAAACTGGATTAAAGACAGTACAAAACATTCTACTTATTTCAGTGGCTGGAAAAATTTTAAATTTTGTTTGAAGAAAATATTTCAGTCCCTCTATTTTCGGCTTAAGCCTGCGGAAAATGACATCCCAACAAAGCTAAACACACCCCCTTAAGTGAGTGACAGCAACTGAATTGTAATTCTATTGTTGTAATTATTACTACTATTATTATTCCTACTGTTATCGTTATTCATCCTCTTCTGTGTATTCAGATTCCATCTTCTTTTCCCTTTGCTGTCGATTATTAGTGGAGGAAGATGAAAATGCTTAAGAAGAGCCATAATATTCATGTCTTCAGCATAAGCCTCATTACTTATGGTATCCTGGAAAAGAGGATGCAGTTAAAGCATTAAAACTGTTTCGTGGAAGATGGTGCTCATAGTCTCAGATAAGGCAGTCTTGTAACCTTATTACTGACCATCTGTGAAGTTTCATCAAAAAGTAGGAAGGAGAACCTAACCTGTCTAGTTGCTACATAGACATCATCCTTCCCCTTGATGTCATGCAAAGTTGTTATTTGCATCTTTCCCCAGATCATGAAGCTTGCTTACTGGTTTTATGGATGAGGAGAGGAAGGTTAGGTGTGTTACTGTGGCCGCTGGAATTACACCAGGAGCATAAAGATCGTATGAAAGTTTCTGGCACCAAAGAAGCAAAAAAGTGTTTTTAATTCCTACCTTTTTGCAACTACTTGCTAACAATGAAGTCCAGCTCTTTGGTGTTGTATTAAGAGACGAACTGAGAAAGACTGAGAGGTGGGCATCACACTTATACTCTAAACAAATAAATAAAGAACCCAATTCAGCTCCAGTTCCTTTATTTTTCTTGTATACTGTACTACACAGTTTTCTTCCACTCAAACTGTAGCTCCAGCCTTGTGGTCCCCTATGCATTTCTCTTGTTCTTTTACTTCCTCAGCTGAGGGCTATCTTCTTTTAGTTTTCTCACCCCTTAATTAACAGATCCCCAAATTTTCTAGAGCATGGTGATGTAGACAGCAAAATAAGCTAGAGCCAGCATCATTGTCTTAAATAGAAGTTTATATAATAGCAATTTATATTTATATAAATTATATACATTAT
>WYDI02040030.1:0-91226 GCA_009867235.2 Psittacus erithacus
AGGCAAAGAAGTCATTAAGAACCTCAGCCTTCTCCAAATCCAGGGTAGCCAGTTCTCCTGATAGCTTCTGGAGGGGGACTATGTTGTCCTTAGTCTGTCTTTTATTTGCTACATACCTGTAGAATCCCTTTCTGCTATCCTTCACATCCCTTGCGAGATTTAATTCTGAGTGGGCCTTAGCTTTCCTGACCTGGTCCCTAGCTTCCCAGACAACATCCCTGTATTCTTCCCAGGCTGCCTGTCCTTGCTTCCACCTTCTGTTAGCCTCTTTTTTCCTTCTAATTTTCCTCAACAGCTTGTTATCCATCCAAGGGGATCTCCTGGCCCTCCTGCTGTACTTCCTTCTAGGAGGGATGCAACACTCCTGAGCTTGTAGCAGGTGATCCTTGAATATCAACCAACAGACTTGGACTCCCCTGCCCTCTAGGGCTATATCCCATGGAACCTTACTGAACAGGTTCCTGAAGAGGCTAAAGTCTGCTCTCCTGAAGTCCAGGGCAGTGAGCTTGCTGCAAGCTCTTCTCACTGTCCTGAGGATCCTGAACTCGACCATCTCATGATGGCTACAACCTAGGTTGCCCTGGAGCGTCACATTTCCAACCAGCCCTTCCCTGTTGGCAAGCAGGAGGTCAAGCATGGCACCTCTCCTTGTCAGCTTCTCTATTACTTGCAAGAGGAAGTTGTCTTCCATACAGTCGAGGAACCTTGCTCCCTGTGGAGGCTTTTCCCCGTTCAGGACGGGGCCGTCCCTCCTGGCACTGCTCCTGTGTGTGTCCGTGCTCACCTCAGTGGAGCTGCCGGCTCCTGGGCAAGGCCTGGCAAGGGCTCGAGGCTCCCTCGGTGGCTCTCACTGCTCAGCATTGAGGCTCCTGGACATGGGGTTTCCCCTCACTCCGGGGTTGAAGGCTCCTCTGTGGATCTGCTTACCTCAGCAAATCCAGCAGCATTTTGGTATGATGTGGCTCACTGGCAAGCAATGATGGCTTATTTTCACTGCTGTCAACACTGGTACAGATGTAAATCAAATCTATGGGTCTGCTGTTCGTTACATGTCCTAAATGTAGATACTGAGCTCCTTAAGCTTCCTGCCATTTTGCTACATTTAATTTATCTTGGGCTTCTCTATTCATTCTCTTTGCTAGGCTTTCATTTCAGCAGTAAATTACACCACTATGGCTTATGTTCCCTGTTAAAATCTTTAGAAAAGTGTTAGGAGAGTAAATAGGAGCATAAGATTTACATTTCAGAAGTCAGGGAGATTGTCAGGGAGATCATCAGGGGTAGCCCCATAGTCTTGCATTATGTTGAATTATTTCCATTGTCCTCTGTCAGTTACAGAAACACAGATACTGGCTTGTATGAATCCAGATCCTTTCTCTCTCCTATTTTATGGCTTTTCAGTATTCTTGGCTGCATGTTTCTATGCAAAAATCTGTTGCTTGTGTAAAATGGGTCACGTTTTATGATGCATGTAGCAAAGTTGTGCAGGCTTAACCCTTGAAGCAACCATGGCTCTTAAGCACAGTGACATGTGACAAAGCATCCATGACAAAACGAGCAGCACTCTCTGTTTTCAGACCTCTGAGATAGAATTTATGCAGAAAAGAATCAGGAACTCTGCTAAAAAATTAATGTTTTGCATTTTCAGCTTGTCCAGATGGATTCTTTGGGCTTGACTGCCACCAGGTGTGCAAGTGCAAGAATGCTGCTGGCTGCGACCATGTCCTGGGAACATGCCGCTGCCTCCCTGGCTGGCTGGGAGAGACCTGCGAGCAGCGTACGTATAGGCTGCAGTCACTGTCCTCATTCACAAACTCTTGCAGTGCTAACATGGGTTCCTTCTGGGAATGTAGGATGACCTACCAGTGTACAGTTTTAGACAGGTCACATTCCTTTCCAAAGATGCCCAAAAAGGGAATAATTCTTGGTAGCTGTGTAAATAATCAACTTTTTTTTTAACTGCTGTTGGCACTTGTCAAACATTATAAGCATCAGTTTTTAAATAGCAGAGCTGTCTTCTACCATATGATGAATCTCTGCTTTTTATTTTTGTGCAACATTAAGAGATGAAATGTTGTATCACTGTTTCTGGTCTGTCTCATCTAATTATCAATTTAGTGTTACAGATTAGAAGTGCACAATGTGGAAAAATCAGACCTGGAACTACTTATTTGAGCATGACAAAATAGCTTTTTAAGTAATTCTTAGAAAAGTTGTTTGTTTTTAAAAAAGACACCTAGATTTCCACAAGTATAGATTATCCCACAATCTTTGAGCAAATAGGGGTTTTTTATATGTTTGTGTGTATGCATATATAAGATTGGCTCTTCTGAGATACTGTTAACGACATTTCATGGCAAATTAAATTACTTTCTTTAGCTGCATGGCATTACATATGGATATCACTGAGCCAGTTTGCAATATTTAGCAATTATATGGGGTTTTTTAAGATTTTCAGGTTTTAGCCTCTCAGCTTTCTCATTTCACTTTAAGATGATGTCATCGTCTATACTGCCTTTTGAAACTGTGACTGCTGTCTGCCAGACTATGTTGTAGGCCTGGAGTCCAAAGCAGCTCCACAAGGAGCCAACTTTCATCATTAGTGAACACTTTCACAGGATTTCTTTAATCCATAGGTTGCAGATTTCTGCAATAGGAAAATGGTTTAATTTAGTAAACAGAGAGAAATGGAGAAATGTTGTTACTTGAATTGAAACAATTCTATTCTCCAGCCATACACCGTGTTACAATCTGTCAGCCCTGTTTGAGGATTGCGCTTGCTGTTCATGATATTTTTCCCTCATTTTCCCCCACCACATAACATAACCTGTCTTCTGAAAGGCTTCTTCAAAATCCCTTGCTTTTTTTATTTACAGGAGGGTCAATGCTGGTGAATTTTTCCACTTGTTAGATGTTTCTGCAAAAATCCCACCATTGCAGTCCTTTTTGCCTCTTCGTGGCCCCCCCCTAGGAAAGCTTGGATCCCTGTCTCTCACCACCTGAAGATGGTGGTGGCAATACTCTCCTGTGGGTGTAGGTTAGTGAGTTGACCATGAGGCAGAGCCATTATAGCCATACTGCAGAGCAGTATAGGTAATGCTGAACTGGTACAGTTTGCTTCTCTGTCACAGCCCATTTTTACTGCCAAGCCAGGACATTGGTACAGCAATATATCACCTTGGCCCTTCCCCACTCCTTAGACTGTATTAGGGATGGGAAGCTTTGTTTCATATTTCATTAAATTCAGTTAAGAAATGTAGCTCTTTGTCAACAGCTTCCTGTGCCCCCCTCTACTCGTGAGAATTAAAACAAAATAATTATTCTCTTGTGCTGCAGCCATTAGAGCTTTATGCTGAATTGATTTATTCTTCACACTGGTGAAGGTGCCAAAGCCTCCGAGGCCTCCTTTGCCTGTAAGTAAATGAGCAAGATCACTTAATTGTGCAGAGGGTAACCTCTTTTTCTCATGGCTAAATGATGAATCTGCATTTTGATGTTAAGACTGGACCTCAGCCACACCACTCCAAAGCTGCTCAGAATAAAACAACCATGGGTCAGAGATGCCAGGTCACCATTCTCCATCTTTGTTTGATGTTTAATATTTACCTTGCCAGTTCCTAGGACTTGCTAGCTCTAGCAGCTGGAAGGACAGCGCTCGTGTTCAAATAATCAGATTTCAGGCAATGTGCTGGAGGGTATTGAGGAATAATTTTGACATCATGGGATTTGAATTGATCTTAAACCAGCCATGCAGTGCATTTTATACACTGCTATCTAATTATGGGCTATATGGACAGTAATGCCTTTTGTTGAAGCTGCCTAACACTTTCCATTACAAGACCATGTTTTTCAATTGCTTATAAATAAGTTATATTAATCTGGGATGAAATCTGCCAAGCAAGCTCTGCTTGGCTTAAGTTTGTATTTGGTGATTTTTTTTATTTAGGGAGGGGGCTGGTGGAAGGGTTGAGTGTCTGCCTAAGATATTTCAGGTTTCCAGGAAACATGTTTAGGAGAAGTATGTCGCCTATTTATTGGTGGGGTTTTAAGAGTTTCACAAAAGTGTTGTGATGCCTTAGTGCTGCAGAAGTGAGGATTTGACATTTGGCACCTCTTTGTGTCAGGGATGTAGCCACCTTCCTTTCTGTATACAAACCTGTCCAAATTTTGCTGCCTCAAAAAACACCCCAAACCCAAAAAAACCCACCTAAACACCCCCCCTCCCCCAAAAAAAAAAAATCTCATGTTGCATATGGTTTGTGGAATCTGAACACAATTCTGCATCTGCATTTTGCTCTGATTCTATTAGTAGTAAAAATGTCTCATTCTGGAGCTCTTGGGGCTCAGCTTGATCTTCACAGAAGCAGTTCCCTGTGGTAAAAAAGAAGAGACCAAACTGGTCGGCAAAATGTATGAGTATGGAAAGATTGGCTCTGCCAGAGTCTTTGCTCATGGGAACTGATAACCAGGGGTTTGACATTTCATAGTGCATGGGCACATGACTTTGCAAATTCCCTGTTCATTTAAAGCCGAAGCTTCATTTTTGGGAGAATAATGCACAGGAGCTGCGTGAAATCAAAGCTTCTGGACACCCTGTAGTGTCTTAGTGCCCCTTTTTTCCCTGTTCTCCCTGACATTTTTGATGGCTGTTGACTTCCAGTCTGGAAGAAAATCTCCAATTTTACCTGTTCCTTACTCTGCATGCAGAAAGGGATTTAAAAGACTGCAAATGAATAAATCCCCCTCTTACAGAGAAAAGACATTGAGAGGAAAATTTTGAAGTGGGAAGAAGTTTAATAATTTAAACCTTTCTATTGTTTTTTCCTTTGCATTTATAATAAAGAAAGGAGAAAAGGCCCAGGGATATTTGTACATTCAGTTGTGGAACTTCATAAAATAGCTTCAATATATCACTTGTTATCTTAATCTTTAGAAAAGTACTTTGATAATCAGGTCTGTCCCACCAAGAAGCTAAAAAAAGTTTATATCTATCCAAAAGAATATTTAAAATCTTCTCCAGAAATTTCTGCTTTCTTACCAGAACTTTCACTGGAAAACTCTTGTGTCTTCTCAGTAAGAATAACAAGAGCTTTGCATGCATACTCCAAAAACCTCACACAAACCACTAGTAACCAGTCAGAGGACCTGGTTATGAGCTGGTTTTTCCTTTGGCTTGATTATGATATAGTTCTGGTCTGTATTGTGGAAATATTTAGTTCTGCTCCCAAAACTGAGCCAGAGCTGTGTAGGACGGGCTGAACTTTTAACTTGGCAACTGAGCTTCATTTGCAGAACAAACTTTTAACTGTGATGAGATTGAGCTCCTGCATTTTCTTGTGGTTTCAGTGTGGATGGGGTCCAAGCATGGCAAAAATGAACACTGTTGAAGAGAAGTACTGGAAGAAAAGGTGTCTGTGAGAATTCTATTGGGAAACTGAAAGTCCTCAGATGGGAAGAGCAGGGCTGAGAATGGGTCAGATATGTCAACCAAGTTCACCCCTGAGGTCAAAATGGTTTCATGCCTCACTTCAGCCCCCAGGGATGTGTCCTCCCACAGCCTTACATCTTATTCTGCACTCTGGCATCCTCAAAGGCATAGAGGTTTCAGTAAAAAGTCATCATTTGCTGATCCTAGGAGATGTCACATTCAGTGAGTGCAGAACACTTTTGGATCAGGGATCAGGTCTTTGTTTGCCTCTTCAATGCATGCCAGCAGTACCGCAGACACAGGAGGCTCTGACATCTTCACGCCAGTGAAGGAGAGCCTCTGTAAGGCAGGCACAAAAACCATGCAAGGAAGCTATCCAACTTTATCAACTCATTTTGTATTTTTTGGGTGATAGCTGAAGAAAACAGGGTAGCAGTACCGTCTGTTTTCCACCATTTAAAGCTATCCAAATCTCCAGTGCAATAGAGACTAGAGGACTTTTATCACTGCCATTTTTCATAGGCAGCAGCTCTGAAAACAGAGCTGCAGCAGGAGTACATTTGCGAGATGGTTGTGTTAAGTTTTCACCTGGGAGCCGGCTGCTTAACAAAGTACGTTGAAAATATCAGCCCTCTTTGACCAAAGAATGAGATTCTGGGTGAGCAAAGGCATCCAGCTGTGAAAAATGAACACTGAAAACAATGAAGTTGTCAGTTCTCTTACCAGGATGCAAATAAATACCTGGGCTGTCAAGCTGGGGGTTCTGCTGGACCATTAGTTTAGTACAAAGGCATTCTGTAGGGCAGAGGATGACAGCTGATCCATCACCCAAGCAATCCTGCTCCTTGAGAAATACCTCTTCAGAACATATATATGTATTTTTAAGCCATGTTATTTAGCATCAGGTATGGTTCACATATGGTCTTACGCACCCTTATGATGTGAAAAGTGTGTCATTGGAAGCCAGTTTCAAACTGATTTCCCTGTCGCTGGGTTATGTCTTAGGTTTGCTCTGTGCAATGCCTCTTTTGATGCTTCCTGATGGGGTTTTATGGAATTCTCTCATTGCAGCCTGCCAGGGGGACAGCTATGGGCCAGGCTGCAGCCACACGTGTCAGTGTCACAACGGAGCATTCTGTCATCATGTAACTGGAACATGCCTTTGTAGCCCAGGGTGGAAAGGAGCCACCTGCCAAGAAGGTACAATTGGAAATTCAAACCCCTGCCAGAGAATTATAGGAGGGGAAAATCACACTTCTACTCAGGGGGGCTTCGCTGGTATTTGAATTATCAGCTAATTGTCCTGTGTTGTCATTGGTGTTGTATCTGCGCAATTGCACTTATTGGTCCATTAAATACATCTGTGACACCATGCTGCAGGGGCTGGGTGTAGGAGCTCAGTACGCTGGGCAAGCTCTGAAACAGTCATAAACTGGAAGGAGAGCTGATTCTGAAGGCTGATTAAGGGAGAAAAGGTCCAAAAAAATCCCAATTATGACACTGAAATGTCATAATTTCAGGGTTTTTTTCATAATTTCATAATGTCATAATTTCATAGTTTTTTTTCTATGGCCTGCTTTACTGTCCCATGCACCTGACTGATCCTCCTCATTACCATATACTGTTCCAGACATAGCCTAAATCCAGAACATATGTAAGGCATTGTGACTTCCAGTCTTGGCAATTAGACCAATACGTATGACTCAAATACAAGCCCAACTCAGGGAACCTTAAGAAAAGAGGCTGGCAAAGAAAGACTGCCCTGAGACTTAATCCTAGTCCCTGCATACAAGCCACTGGAAAACTTCAATCTATCCCTGTTGCAGACGGCTGTTTTTTAATGTGCCTCCCCTGGGAGATACCTGGCTCTGTAAGCAGTGCCACAGAGCCAGGGATGCTGCTGTGGATGCTCCTATGTATGCTGCGGTCTGGAGTCAGCACTAAAATTTTCTGGTTTAAACGAAGGCCTCAAACACAAAACCAAAGCATAAGTTAAAAAAGCTGTTGTCAAATTTGAAGACATTGTCAAACATAACCTTTTTCTTTAATGATACATTTGGGAATTTCTTTTCTCTTTGGAAGTAAGGTGGTAGATGTGTGTGTGAGACTGGGTGAGCTGTCCTCTGGTAACTGTGTTTTTGCAGAGTGAGAACTTGCTCCTGTTAACATCTTGAAAAGATGTTACTCTAGCACATGACAGAGATGTGTATTTTTTGTGCCAAAAAAGTAGGTTCTATCCATAGGAATTGGTTGTGATGGGAATTAATAAACTTGCTTAACTAAAATTAGGTAAAATGTGCAATGTCATCAGCCAGCTGTGGGTAGCAGGATCAATTAGAAAAGGAGTTGTGATTTTAAGAGGACTACAAAGAAACTCTGAAAACAGGAAATCAGTAACTTCATTCCTTGGTGCTGAGAAAGCTAGTAGGAACCAAGAGATGTTTTTCGCAGATGTGAACAGAAAATCTGGGGTCTTTTTGCTGGGTCACAGCTAATTTGCTTAATCACTTATTTTGTTCCCAGACCAGTTTTACATTGGTCTGTGTAATTCTTTATCAGTCACGGCTCCATTTTTACTTGGCTGTACCTCCCACAGTGTCTGCATGATCACCAGGGCAAGAAGGCGTGTAAGTTGGGAAAGGTTGGATTTAATCTGTGTCCTTCTACCTTCTTAACAGAAGGCTTTTGTCCTACTTCCTCTTCGCAGCCTGTCCCACTGGATGGTATGGTGCAAACTGTCTCCAGCGCTGCATTTGCCATAGCCGGGCAACGTGTGACCATGTAACGGGCAAGTGCCAGTGTCCCCCGGGTTGGATGGGGATAGCATGTGAGCTGGGTGAGTCTCTTCATGTCCTTCATCCTTCCAGAACCTTGTTTCTGTTGCTGTGCAGAGAAATTCAGTTCTGATGACAGTTTGAGGCAGCTCAGAAAAAGGAGAGGATGGGTAGAGGGCTGGAGAGCACCGAGTGTGGAAAGGCTGAAAAAATTGGGTTGTTTAGACAGAGATGAGAACACTGAGGGGAGATATGGCATTGGCACTTGAATATGCAATGGTGCTAGAAATTTGCTGGACAGAGAAGAGGAGTAAGCTATTCTCTGTCCCTTGGAGATAGGGAAGGTAGGTAACGAGCTCAGTTTGAGAAGTAAAAAATAATGTAAATCGTCCAAGAGGAAAACATGTTATCTCTCAAGAATTTTGTTAAGGGAGCTTTCAAAATCTCCTTCACTGAAGGTTTTTAGGACTAGCCCATTTCAGAGGCATAAGTGTGTTTTTCTGTAAGCCTTGCAGCTTGGCCTCCCCATCAGTGTCCCCTGTTTCATTTCAAAGTGTGGGGACAGGAGGTATGGAGAGGGCTGTGAGCAGAACTGTACCTGCCACCATGGGGTTTGTGAACAGCACTCAGGAAAATGCATCTGCCACGCTGGCTGGACTGGGGACCACTGTGATGTTGGTAAGGGCAGTTCCTTCTGCAGATGGTTTGCTTGAGCACTGTCTTCTGCAGTCAGCCATTTCTGCCTCCACAATAGGAAGTCCTTTTCTATTTTGTATCTTAATTTTCCAGTGTAGGCCAATAAGAGATAATGCTGTTGTGAGCACTCACTGAGTATCTTAGAAGAACCACAGGCAGGTCTCTGCCCATCCGTTTATACATGCCCTTGTCCAAATCATTTTATGTCCTCCTACTTCTGTTCCCTGCCTGCTGAGACAATGAAGGTATTTTTCTACCTTATGGGCACAAGGAAGAATATATAAAAGAGAATGAGTTGTAAGGAGAGTTTGCCAGATCAGCCACATGCTGCTGTACCTCTATGGGCCATTGAGGGGGAGATCAGCAAATTGGACTGTGACAGATCAGTTTGTATCAATCTTGCATGTGGTCCAAGTTGCCCAGATTTGACATAGCTGTCTGGTGTGTTTAGGGCCACGTAAATCCCTGAAATAGAAATCTTGTAAGCAGCAGATATCGGATGACTTGAAATGGGCTTTCAGCTTTGCCATTGACATGCTGTGATTTTTTGCAAGCCACAAGCAATTTTCTGATGTCTCCTGCAGTGCTGAGGACTCACAGAACCTCAAACACCAGCATGACCTGTAAAGCCTTCACAGTGCCCACCTTCCTTTTCTTTAGGCCTCACTTTCTCTTTGATCACTTTGCAGAGACCTGTGAGGTGGAAAGCAGTATGTGGACACAGCATATTTTCACCATTCGAACATCTGTTCCGTTGTGGATAACCATGTAAATGTGAACGGCATTGTCATCTCTGTAGACACCATTTGGATTTGTACTCTTGACTTACACTAAGTCTTTGCAAGCTTTCACATGCAGACTCATTAATAGCCAATACTAAATGTTTTTAATATTTTTAATATATTTTCAACTCTGTTTTCTGGGCATGCAGTCTTCTAAATGTACATCTCCATGCGCAAGAAGAGCAATATTGGCTCATTTGCCAGTGACAGATGCTTTCCATGCAGCAGGAAGAACTCTTGCTCTCTCTGCTTCTCCTCACAGTCTGCCCCGTGGGATTTTTTGGCAAATGGTGTGAGGAGCAATGTGACTGCATACACGGCTTGTCCTGCCACCATCAAACTGGAGCATGTCACTGTGAAAGGGGATGGAGAGGGAGGCGCTGTGACAGACGTGAGTGTCTGCTGGGCATTTACGGCATGTACCTTACTCACAAATCCAGAGCTGATGACAGGATCCTTTCATTCCTGCATTGCTCTGTGGGGCTGGTTTGGGAGTGCTCATAGGAATGAATAAGCAGATCCATTGGAGGGGGTAACTTTGCACTGTCCTGCCACTGTTGCAGCTTGCTTGCCTGGCCGCTATGGTGTGGGCTGTGCCCAGAGGTGCCGGTGTCCCTTGCGTACACCCTGCCATCACCTGACGGGTGAGTGCGGATGCCCTCCAGGATTCACTGGCTACAGCTGTGAGAAAAGTAAGTTTGTTATCAGAATACAAATACTTCCCTTGTAAATTAATTAAGAAACTAATTTCTTAAATAAAAGCCTGATGATAAAATGTCTGAAGAGGGAGGAAACACCAACCTCACAGCAGTGAAGATGGGCAAGGGCTGCTTGTCACTCATCCAAATGATTTGGCCACTTCTGATCCCTGTGCCTGGCACAGTTCGGGCTGCCGGGTTTGCCCTTTCTAGGTTTGCAGCTCACAGGCTAGCAGGGAGAAGCTGGGGGCTAAACTGTATCAAAATACACTAAGGAGATGATTGCAGAGTCCAGCCAGCAGCCATTACTGTGCCATTGGTAGAGCACCAGCTCTGCATTCTGTTGGCCTTGTCCCCATGAAAGACCATCTATTCCTGCTGTCAGAGCTCATGGAAATGTCGTTATCTGGTTTTTTTCTTCAGTGTTGAGTTTGGCTGTCTGGAGGTGGCTTTGAAAAAAGGCTTGTTCCGTGACCCCAGCTGCATAATTTTGACTTTGTTCTTCCTCACGATGTTTTGCCTAGCATTGCTTTAGCAAAAACAAAAACAACAGCAAAAAAGAATTAAAAGAATTGACATTCCCATATCCTCCACTAAAGGACTGTTAAATCCTGACCCACAACCAGGGCAACTTAGTGAAAGAGAAATGTAAGAATTAGCTATGGAATGTCCAAAACCTCTAGGCAATATGACTGTTAACAGGGCAAAAGAAACCTGTGAAGATGCTGGTGCTACAGTAGCTTTGTAAGTTTAAACTCCCTGCAAAAGGTAGAATGTCTTTATCCACATGCCTGGTCCCTTGTGAATTGCGCTGTTTTAGTCAATTTTACCTGACATTTCCCTATGATTTTTTCTAGTGACAAGAAAATTGTATCTGGCCCTTGACAGTTGGGCACAAATTGACTGAACAAAACAAAATCAAGCAGTGAGGTAACCCCCAAGTAAATGTAATAAATCCAAAGTCTCAGAGGAGAGCGTCATTTTGTAGGCAGGGCTTTTATTTAATAAATTTGAGCTTGCACTTTGTTTGTGTGCTATATTTACTAAGACAAATTTAATTTATTGGTTTACATTTCCTCTTCCCCAAGCTTGTCCACCAGGCACGTATGGCAAGAACTGTAACCAAGTATGTCAGTGCTCTGCTGAGAATGAGGAATGTCACCCAGTGACCGGCAACTGCATGTGCCGCCTGGGGTACTATGGGGCACGTTGCAACATCCATGAGTATCTTTGTGGGCTGCACACTTTGTGAGCAAGGATCAAGTTATGCAGAAGCACATGCTAGCATTCTGAGTTCATCTGTGTCAGTACCTTCAGTGTTGACTCAAATAAATATAGGTTAGTTATAAGAAGTAAGTTGTACTATAAGAAGTAAGCATAGACTGGAATAAATTTACAATAATAAAAATACCTGTCTTAATCACAAGGGATTAATGAGGAAAAAAAAAAGTACAAAAAGGCTCTTTTGCTAGCTAATTTCTTTCCAATTTCACGCCATGCTGAAGAATATCAATATCACTCTTGCATTTACACCTGAATTCTGTGTAGCTCTTTCATTTCCAAATACCTAGGCCAGAATACTTCCTAAAATTTCTGCATGCTCAAGTAAGGACAAATGGTTATTAGAAGACAACAAGCTGCAATCGGCAATAAATCTGATTCATAAAGTCAGTTAAGTTGTAGGGCCTTCTGAGGAGCAATCAAATGAAACAAATTGTTACTCAGGATTGAAAAATGGTGACTAGTGTAGAGGACAAATGCCAATTGGCCGAACACTCCATCATAAAAAATATTACCAGATCCACATGCTGCATGCTGGTATTTTAGGACATCTGTAAAGTTGTTTCTGGTGGAATGTGGCAACTGATAAGAAACATATACCAAAGTATCCAATGAAAGAGACAGTTTATTACCCTTTTATTTACAACTTTAATTTTGTTTTTACTCCATGGCTTGTAAGTCTCATTTAAAAAAAGAAAAAAAAGCTGTGGTCTTTCAAGCTCAGTCTTCCTGTCTTTGGCAAATGCTCATATTCTTTTCTTGGGAATCCAGTGTGGCTCTGTTTGGTTTTCTTGCTTTTTGGGGTGATATTTTCGATACAAAGGCCAGGTGCAATATATATGGTTCTAGTAAGGGTTAAACCTATGCTTTATTCCTTCAGTAGAAATAGAAAAGGGGCTTATTTTAGCGATAGGCATTTATATTATCATCATGTCATCACAATTTATTCTTTAAAATATAAATGTAAATGTAAGGATTGATTCTATCCTCCTTTGTGCATCAGTTCTCACTATGAGATCAAAATCAATCCTTCAACACCTAGAATAGAGCCATCTGGATCCATTATACATTAGATTATAATAAATGTTATAGTAGAGTGGTAGTAGAGATCAGCTATTTAACAGTATCATTTTAAAATGGTTAGCCTATTACTTTTATGTAGCAATCTTTCAGTAGTCATTACCTGTGCATATAGTACTAAATCTCTGTGGATTACAGTAAGTTATCAAGATTGCTTAGATCCTTAAGATTTTATTTCAGAATTTTAAAATTTAAAGCACAATTACACTGAAGTCCTGATATAAAAAGGAATTACTTACAAAATGAAGTCTGTGGTTCATTGCCTTTGGAGGGGATTTTGCCACAGAATTCTCTGTAGCTAGGATTAAACCTACAATGTATAAGGCATGAGCCTTTGTGGCATTGTGTTCTCTTTGATTCCAAAAATACATAATATTTTGTGCAGCAAATTCTTAATAAATGCGGTTTTGTTAAATGTTTGCTGGAGCAGTAATGGAATGGTGGAGGTTCAGAGAGGGTGCATCTATGTGGGCTTTTTTTTTACCTATTCTCCCCTGTGCCACTCAGACTATTGCGTAGACATAAAAGTTGAAGGAAAACAGATTAAGTGTGAGTTATTTTTAGGTTTAGGTTAGTGGAATGAGAGATTGTGGACCTGATTCTAAAGTGACTGTCTGATAACCAAGGATAGCTAGCATTACTTTGGCAGGAATACTGCATGTTCCCACCATCCTCGCTACAGGGGAAAATAGGGCTGCTCCAGGATGAAGAAGCATTCGATATAATATTAAAAACAGCATAGGAAGCCACTCCCAAAGACGTGAAATGGGCTTCAGTCCAGTCAACATGTGGCTGGATGCTGCTGGAAACATTTTCTGGCAACTATTGCTGTATTTATAGTACTGTGAAAAAGGGTTCAAGAAAGTATCTATAAAAGGTGTAGTTGGCTGGGAAGTCAAATTTCCAGGAGCCAAGAGCAACGAGGCTTTCATGTTCTCAAATTTTGGAGTGAAGAGCTGAAACAGTCTCTTGGCAGGATCCAGAGGAAGCAGACAAACTAGCAATAAGGTTCCCATAAGTGGTCCATAACTCAGTGGACGGGCAGATCTACTTGAGTGAAGTTATGAATAAAAAGCAGTAAGTGGTGGTGTAATGGATAAAAAAACCCATGCTATGTCTCTGTGACGTTTACTGGGCTGGGTGAATCCTGAGCCAGAAAAACCTCACCAGCTTCACCTTCAAGCAATAGGTAACAGGATGCTTCAGAAGTGATTTTCTTGGTAATGCAATTAATAACTGGTAAAAAAAACCCATGTATGCAGTTGGTATGCAAAGATTTAGGAGCTCTTGGTCATGGCAAACCCACCCAAACCAAAAGGAAAAAATCAGGAAATGAGTTGTAAGATCTGGCTGCCGCTCCTGCTGTTCTCAGAAAAACATAAGTCAGATGCACAGGAAACTGTTAAATTAGAAAATGTCTTTATGAGATAACTGGTGGTTAAAGGCTAACTCTCTTTATGAAGGCAGAGCCTACTTAAATGGCAGGACACTCTGTAAATTGCCCTAAGCTACCTGCATAGAAGATCTACTACAAAATAGTAACAGATGAGATGGCCTTATTAATAATCATGTCAACATTGCAGCTGATGTGTTTGCCCTGCTTGTGCTGCTCCCTGTTGAACCGAAATAAATAAAATGCTGCAAGGGTAAATAAATTTGTAAGGGGGGGGAGTTACTGCATCCCTTTCAGTAATGGAGCAGCTGTTGCTGGTGTTGAGCTGAGAAACAACTCTGGGGGCTTTGCCAGGGACAAGCAATGTGCTTGGGACTATGGGAAACAGAAATAAAAGAGAAAAGCCAAATGATGACTGAAAGGGAGGAGACGAGGAGAAACTCACTGGGAGTTCAATTGAATCATTGAATCTAGGTGTGTCCTTAACTTTGTCTTTGTGTAAATGAAATAGATGTTGCAGGGCTCACTCTTGGATGCCAGGGTTTGCATATGAAAATTTTTTTATGTACTGACAGATGAAGCACTGATGACAAAGTATTCAGAGAAGAAGCCATGTTTGAGAAGGGCTGGGGCAAATATCTGCATGGTATAAAAGCGGATATGTGTTTAGTATATGCGTTCAGTTCTTATGATCTGCTATCCTGATTCGAGGAGAAGCCAATTTTCAGTTTTATTTTAAAAGACATCCTTTCAAAACTTCATCATAAGCTCTCCCCCTCTATTGAATAGTTCAAAATATCCAGAGATTTCACTGGCTGCTCAGAGCATGCTTTCATGTCTTCAGAAAAGAGAGAAAAAAATATATGAAGTTACTTATGCACAGATTGAGAGAGATCTGTTGCTTGGAGGCATGTGCAAATATATTTTCAACCAGATTTCCAAATTAACCATACTCTTTCCTTTTTCCAAAGGAAGAGAAGAAAGGAGCAAAGAAATAACATGTGAATGCAGTAGCACTAGTGTAACAGTTCAATTACAATCATGTGGCTCTAAAAGCACCAGTTTCTCCCTATTCCAATACAGTGAAAAAATTTAATAACCTGCATCTCCAGAGTTCAGTGATGGCACACTGGAGGCAGCCCTGACAGACACAGGCACGTGCTCAGCAGTTCTGCCCTCCGTTCTGTGCTCCATCCCTCCAAAGAATATCTTGAGGACATGAGCTAAGTATGGCCGATGCATTCATGTCTCCCTGATCTTGTATTCAGTGCTCCTTTAACATTAGCTGTCCAAAAAGAAACTAGAAATACTTGCTACCACCTCAAAAACCTCTTCGTGGACAGCTCGTTGCCATGTAACCCTGGCTTAGCAATCCATCCATGTTTCTTCTGGTTAATATGAAATACATCTGCTTTGTGATTTTAATCAGAGAGTTTTCTGGCTTTGCATTTAAACCATCTCTCTCCTGTATCTATCTTCTGAGAAGGTGTATTCTGAAATTTCGTGTTATTGTCATGTGTACAGTTTCATCACCCTCCATGCACAGCACTAGATGTGCCAGAGCGATGCCAACTTCATTTTGGAGGGAAAGAGTAGATTATAGGGAAAAGAAACTTTCTCTGACTTAAACATCTTTAAAAGGTGAGACCTGCCCCAGTATCCATAACTGGTCAGCTACAGTAACTGCTAAAATAGGCAGAGATGGACAAAGGCTTTTCACCACCTCAGACAAACTAGGCTGTCACTGCTCAAAGGAAGAGGGACCAAAGCCCCATTTCTCCATCTCTGCCGTAGGAGGGAAAGGGTGAACAGGTTGATTTGGAACAGAAGTCAAAGAGGAAGACTTCTGAAGAAGTGGGCTTGCATTTCTTGCTGCTGTCACATATGAGGAATGGGAGGAGCAAACAGAGCCAGGAGTAGTCAGACTGGGATCTGTGGCAGCAGTCATTCCAGCTCTTCAGGGGTTTGCCATTGCAAGTCAGTGCTGCCTTGCTGCCCAATGGACTGTATTGCCTGAGGCAGCCATCTGCTTGTCAGTGCCTCCTCCTGGCCCTCTTGAAGTGAATAGAGTTAGAAAATGAGAAACTTATTTTGATTGAAAGTAACAAAAGTGCTTATGACATGAAATGCAAGGGGCTCAATAACACATAGCCTAATTGCTGTTTCGTTCTTTTAAAATAGGGTGTCAAAAAGGTACTTATGGTTCAAACTGCCAAAACCTCTGTAAATGTATGAATGGAGGCCATTGCGACCCCGCATCGGGAACTTGTGATTGCACGCCTGGTTTTATTGGAGCTGACTGTAGTAAAAGTAAGCCAACATACATGTTCTGCTTCTTTCAAGAAACAGCAGAAAGAGTAATCTGCATAAGAGCTTGTCAGTAGAAAAACAGACAGATTCCAGCTACCTCCTCCTTGAATTGTAAATCAGGATTCCAGCTTTGTAAAAAATCTCTTGCAAAATATTTTCCCTCTCTTCTGCATGTGTAGAAGCAAGGACACTCATCCCAGGATTACAACCTGCTTGCCCAAATCTATTTGTAAAGCCAGCTCAGCATGAATTTCTCAAGTTCCTTCTTCCTGTCTAGAATTTCTACGTTGAAAAATTAGCTCAAATATTTTGCTTCACACTGTGCTGCCATTAGGTTCAATAAATGGGAAAAAGATCAAGTTTTGTCATGGCGAAACTCGTAAAAACTCCATGGCAACTCTACTTTTAATTCTCTATTTCAGAACTAGATTGCATGGCTGACTTTCTGTGCTATTTCCAAAGCTATGTTCTCCATGAAGTTCTCTTCAACTTAGTCACAGAAGAGCAGTGTTTTAATGCTTAGTAGTCTATAGCTTTGTTCTTCAGCATAGGACAGCATCAATATTAAGGAAAGAAGGACTTGTCAGAAGTCTTTAGCTGGAAGGATGAGCAACTTATATTCCTGTTGTACACTCACCTTTTTGGTAGGAAACCTACTAAATGTTCCATGTGAAGCCATGGGTTATATTTATAACCTTAAGTAAAGTTTTGGAGAATGAAGCAGTTGTGTCTTTGGATGGGTTTTGGTTTCATAGTTGTTGCTTTAAAGCACACTAACTGGAATAAAACCAAAGCCAACTCTAGCTTTGAGATCCTGCCTATGTTAAAAATGAAAACTGGCATTGGATACCCAGGGTGTTTAATAAAAGAATGTGTTTCCTTCAGCTTGTCCTGAAAACCGATATGGGAAGGACTGCACCCTGTTCTGTGCATGTGGTAAAGGTCATTGTGACCCACGCACTGGCAAGTGTACCTGTCCTCCTGGCCAAATGGGACCCAGCTGTCAGCAAGGTAACAAAGCAGGACCCAAGGTCATTTTGTCAGTTGGTGACACACTTAGAACAGCCAGCAAATAGGACTCAGCGCCATTGTTTAGAAGTGTGTTTCCCAATGTCTTTGCTTGATAATACTGCAGTTTTCTGTACTGTGCCCCTGTCCCTCTCCACTCCATCACCCTGCCTTTCTCCTGCCCACATCTCACCACTTTGCTCGACCACATTTGGTGCCATTGCACCAGTTTTTCAAAAAAGCCAGAGCAACTCCTTTGAGAGACTGCAGTCCAAGCAGAACATAAAGAAGGTGAAAAGGGTAGTTTGAACCACATGACATGAGCAGTGTGAAGGAGCTGTGGATAGATGGTACTAAATTTAGAAGCAAATTGTATTAGCTGAAAGAAATGAATGGCAAAGATGTGAAGAGAGGGAGTTGAGAGATGGGACAAAGGAAGGAGAGCGAAGCGAGTGAATGTGGAGTTAAGCCAAGTGAGAAGCTATGGTGAGACAAAGTATTTGGATGAAACTGCTAATAAGCATGGAGTTGTCCCACAGCCCTCTGCAGACACAAGGCACTTGGGATACTCTGTGGGGAGCAGGTATTTGTATTTTTTCCCTGTCACCTTTATCCTTTTTTGGGATGCTAACTTTTTTTTCTTTTTTCCAAACTTTGTTAATTCTCTGTAGTGTGTCCCCAGGGACAATATGGCCCCAACTGCCTCCTGACATGTACCTGTCAGAACGGTGGTATCTGTGACCATGTGGATGGCAACTGCACTTGTGGGCTCGGCTGGACAGGAAAATTGTGTGAGAAAGGTAATTTTCTGCTTTGATGATAGTGAATGTGTGCATTCAGGCAGGGGTTCACGGTGTCTACAAATACAGACCCACAAAAGGGGACAGTTTTTGCTTAAGTAGACTCCCTCCCAGCTGCATTTATCTCTTAGCTTCCCTCACACGGAACTGTCCCTAGTTAAAGCTTTAGATCTTTTTTTCAGAGACAGTTTACTCCTATGTCCTGCTCTGTATCTTTTATAAATTCCTTTGCATGGACTCTTTCTTCTCATGGTCAACTTTTCATGTTATTTTGTTCCATGGGAACATTGTTTTGTGTCTTCTTTCGTGTGCTCTTCCGAGGTCAGCAGAATCCTACATCACCCTCCTCTCTTGTTATTCTCTTCTATTTGACACTGGAGTGCAGTTGAACTTCCCATATATTGACTTCCCTGCTAATATAGTTCTGACAACATCTGTCAAAAGCAATTGAGATTGTTGTGCTATTTCTCCCTTACTACTCCATGATGGCTTTTTCTTACACAAGGCACATTAAAAAAGAGTCATTAAAACGTAATAAGCTCAGTTTTCTCTCTAGAAACCCTCCTGCCAGTCCTGAGTGCAGTCTTCCCACATCTTTTCTTCTGTCCATCTCCCAAAAATCATTCTGCATTTCTGTGTTCCCATTTCTGTCTCTACATGAGAGAGAACTGTATAGTTATGGATTTAAATGTTCAGGAAACCATGAGTTTACTGGTATGAAATAAAAATAGTTCTGAGTTCACATTCAAGACAAATGTCACCATTACATTGTAACTGCCATGGTGCAATACACATTCCAGGCCCTGACTTACAGCCTTTCTGCTCCTGACATCTGTACAATGTCCACCTCAAACTCTGTACTTTCCTTTACCAGGAATTGCTCGTTTTAAGGGAGTATACCTATCTGAAGTGTCATATAGAAATTACGCTTTTTTAGTAGCATTCTTTAATGTAATTGTTTCACTTTGAACCTCAGGAGAAAACTCAAGAGACCCATTTCACAGATATGTGTGTGCAGAGAGAAAAGGAATGATATTAATTAAGTGGAACCACTTATAGTGTGAATACCACTATGGATAGGCACTGAAAAATGCAGTTTACCAATAACTGACTAACTTTGCATTGTGTAGGCCACCTGTGTTCACCTCTGTTTGTCCATTCCTTGAAATCTCTGTAATGACCCGTAGTCTGCATTTGGGTTGCAAGTCCTCAGTAGGTTGTGCAGGTGTCACCATGTGGAGCAGCAGGTTGTGCATGTATCTTACAGATGTGCTTAGGTTAAACACCCCTGAAGACATTGTATAAGCGACTGTGTGTTATATCACTAGAAAGAGCTTCAAGGTTTATCTTTTGAGAGAAATAACCAAATTATTGGAAAACTGAGTCTTGATTTCCCCAGCAGTGTGGCTTTGTCTGTGTTTTGACTAGAAGTTGAAGACTGCTAATCAGGCATCCTTTTCCTAGTGATATGATGTTCTTTAAAGATCTTGTCTGACATTTGCGAAGTTATAAACCTTGATTATTTGGACTGCCACACTTATTTAAGTTGGTCTGCTCAGATTCACATTATCCCAGCAGTGGGAAGTGAACCTATGCAGAAATAATGTCTAGGTTAATTATATTGGCACAGTCGCTTTTGCATGACTTGACTTTCAGTAATTTGAGACATGCTTACTTCTGTAAAAGCAGGTATCTCATTACACATGGAAAGCCTCTTGCTATTCAGGAAGAAGAGATCCCCCGTTTTTATTAGGAACTGGAATAGTCTGAACTCCAGTGATAACACAGAGGAGGAAAAGTTTCATGTTCTCTTTCACACTTTAAGTGCCTAAAATAAATTATTGCTGTAAAGTGAGAAAAAAAAAAAAAAAAGATGCCATTTATGCAATTTCCTGTGTGCTTTTACAACATGGTGCGTGTTCAACATCAACTGCGCTAATAGACAACTTTAAAAAGATGGACTGTAAAAAGTACAAGGAAATTGCTGTATGAATGTCTGTATAATATAAAAACATTCTTATCCAAGTATGTATACTTACTATACATCGTACAATACGTACAGTACACCATAGTTGTGCAGAAATGCTGCATCTTCATAACAAATGTTCTCCTTGAGTCTGCAAGTTATCGTACAAACTATCACAAAGGGCTTTTCTGGGTGAGGTCAGTGATTATTTTTGTTTGTTTGTCTGTTTTTCTGTCCATGTTCTGCCGGCAGAATGTCTGCCAGGGAAGTATGGGTCTGGCTGTGTCTTGGACTGCTCATGCCAGCACAATGGCACCTGCGACAGGTTCACAGGCTGCTGCCGATGCCCTGAGGGTTACTATGGCCACTCATGTGAACACAGTAAGTGGAGGCACCCTGGGTGCCCTGTTTTCCAAGTGATGGGATGTGGCGCTTCAGAGTAGTCACATAAGCACCTTGTAAGTTCAATTGAAAGTTTTGGGGTGTCCCAGATCACCCAGCTGCTCCAGGTCTGAATGACTTGCATGTGCTGGGGCAGTACAAGTTTGAAAGCACCTGGCATTGTTAGAGTTAATGGTAAATGTAATTTCTGTTGGCTCCCAGGGTATGTAGCTGAGAATACAGAGAATTTTTAAGGGGTGTATGTTTGTCTTCTTAAACCTTCCTCATTTGATACTTTAATTTTTTCAGGGTGCCCCCTTGGATTTTATGGGCTAAGCTGTCTTCACGCATGTGCCTGTAAAAATGGAGCAAGCTGTGATGCAGTGACAGGACAATGCATTTGTCCTTTGGGTTATCAAGGTGTACACTGTGAAAAAGGTACTCGTGCTCTTCTGATGTAAAATTAAAAAAATACCCAAACAAACAAAAACAAAGAAAAAACAAAACAAAAACCAAACAACATGCCAACAAATGAAAAAAAAAAAAAAAAAAAAATAAAACTCGTAAAGCTCCATGCCATTACTGAAATACTTGTTTGTTGAGAGCTACTTCTTCCATGTTTTAAGGTTTATGAATATCCTGAAATGTTAAATTTAGGATAGTTTACCTGTTACATAGCTGGGTGTCCACATTTCCTTATAAATTAACTAATCTGGTTCCAATTAATATGGTGAAAGTCCTGGTCTCCGTGATGTCTTGCAGCAATGAGTTCCACATGTTTATTAAAAATAAGTCCTTTTTACTGATTCTAAATTTGCTTCTAAAACTCCAAATAAGATTATTAAATAGGTGCATGTCAGACCTGTTGAGTGTTATGGAATGGTCTTCAAGAAATTTCTAATTAAAAATGAAAATAAGTGCCAATTACATTTCTGGGACAGATTTACAGATACCTTTGATGCGTTAGATTAGACAAACTCAACATAAGGAGAGTTTATAAATATAAATATGCCTATTCCACTATGATGGATTCTTCATTAAATTTGGCTTTTACACTAGCTTCAGTGGAGAGTTTATGGGCTTTCCTCTGAGACATCCCGGAAAATGTCCTCTGGCTTAATATATGTCTTGCCATTCAAATATGTGTCTAAAAAAGCACTCTTGCTCTCAGGCTGTGACAGGGGCTGGTTTGGAGAGAGGTGCCAGCATCAGTGCAACTGTGGAGATGTTCCTTGTGATCCAGAGACTGGGAAGTGCCTCTGCCCACCTGGGAAGACTGGAGAAAGATGTGACATTGGTAAGGGTAATATTTTCTGACTCTGTATAGTTAAATCAATCTGACCTGTTGTCTAAGTGTACCTGTAAAAGGACATTTGCTGGTATTCAGGAACACAGTGTTCATAGCAAATTACTCTTACAGGTTATCAACAGCTCTGTCAGCGGGCTGTACCTCTTGATTTAGTCAATATTGAAATGGATATGCTGATAGGAAAACTGTTCATGGGTCAGCTGTAAAATGTCATTTGCCTTGAGTTTTGGAGAGCATATGCTGGTGAAGAGTATACCAAGAAGCTCACATCCCTACAGATGTAGTGGGGAAGAAGGGATCTGACCCGTGTATTTTGTCACATGGACATTTGTGACCCTTTTCAGACCAATGCAAAAGTATATCCAGCTCCAGGTTTTCTTCACTGGGAAGGGGACAGAATCCATGTGGATGAGGCTAGCAGAGCTGTAGCAGCTATGCCTGCCTCTAGGATTCATCAGTAGTCCAGGAACATTCAATCCAAATGAAATTTCTTCATTTGCAGCACATGCACTTGGGCTGTGTGTTTAGGAAATGGTTGCCTATGAGAGCCGAATTATTTTGTAGGTGAGAATATTTTCCAGCAGGGAAGACTAGTCCCACCACTGTGTCCTGATGAGATGGTGGCATAACCGAGAGGCAGCAATGGTAGGCAAGATACTTGAGCCAAACTCACAGTTATGACGGAGTACGTTTAAGGTAATAAGTGGAGTAAAAGGAATTGCAGTGGTTTAAACAAGTGTAGGAAGAGATTTGTGATCTTAATGCTGTGGCAAACAAGGTAAAAGGAGTAAACATCCATTGGAAATTCACACCAGAAACCATAATCTTCCTGAGCCTCCAAGTCACAGTGGGGAAATATTATTTCTCCTTTAGTTCTAGGATAGGGCAGGAAGCGGCTTTAAACAGCCTGTTATTAATGCGAAGTAATTGCTGGAAGCTTAAGTGCCAGTGCAGCCTGCAAAACTAAAGTGGGAAAGGATTTACTTCCCTCTCCATACTGTCCTGTGATCAGAAACCGAACCCGCCCATTCTGCAGGGGCTGCTCCAGTGGGGGACATCAGCCACCCCCACTGCCACTGGATATCCAGGGGCCTTTCCAGCAACATTTTAGGCAGAAGTGGAACACAAGGGGGAAGCTCAGCACCAAAAATGCGAACCAGGGTTTTGTATCTTGCAAACTCTAGTAGTCATTTTTATTTTTCTTAAATCATCTGGGGTAGCCCCCATCCATGAAATGCTGTTATGGGCTAGGTTTTATTTGCATTTTTATTTTCAATTAGGCTCAGTTCATCTGTGATATAAATGTGAGCAGCTGTGACTGTGCAGCAGCCATAAAGATAAAAGGCCTGATTTTAATTTGAACTCTGGTAAAGCACCCATTAAACAGGCAAAATGTTAATTAAAAAAAAAAAAATAAGAGAGAGAATATAGCAGACTTTTATGGGCGCTCTTTTTCTGTAGTAAATTAACATCGCAGACTTTCAAACAGATGTCTTAAATACACGTTGTTATTAACATGAAAATGTGGTATTACATAAATTAAAATCAGGTCCAGAGGTGTTTGAGGCGACCTTTCCTCATAACATTTTGTAATTGAAAAGGCCAAGCTCTGAGCACCCAGGGAGAGTTCTCCCATGTGTTGAGGCTGCAGCTGATGATGCAGGGCTCAGCCGCACTTTCGTTTACCTAATGGTGCTTGTGTGAGAAAGCAAGCACTTTATCTACAGTATTTTCTAGAGAGGTGAGGGAGAAAGGGCTGTTGTTTACAGTGTATTTAGCACCCTGCCTTGTGACCTGCTGCCAACTTTTCCTTCATGCCTGTACTCTCACTGCATTAAAAAATTGCAGTGAGGATTTATCAGCCTAGGTATGAAATGTGTTTGTATTTGGAAGTGAGACATTTTGTGAGTTTAATTTGCCAGGAGTCAAGTAATGGGTGTAAGACATAAAAATGTGTGTAAAAAGGATTAATTTTTAATTCCCCATTCTTTGCGTGAAGGCTCTTTGCTGGCACACACTGTGACAGCGAAGCCATGCAGTGAAGGGGTGCAGGAGATAGCGTGGATCCAGGATGCTGATGGTAACTGTCTTGAGTACATCTCAAGATTTTTTCTGTTGGGCTGTCAACCCCTGGTTTTGCACCAGTAATGATTTCCATTCTGGGAACTCTTTTAGGATAGCTGGGCTACAGTTTGGGCAGACAAAACTTGAAGATTGCAAAGCTTTCCAAAATGTCATGGTTTAATGTTACCAGATGTGTCTAAGTAGCTTCCTGATCTCAGTGAACAGGGAGACTACTAGGGGAACATTCACCCTCTTCCAAATATTTCTGTTCTTCCAGAATGCAGGTCAGACCAGTACGGCCCCAACTGCTCTCTACAGTGCCAGTGTGCCAACAAATCCCATTGCAATCCGTACAATGGGAACTGCATATGTCCAGCAACATGGATGGGACCAACCTGCAAAGAAGGTAACGCAAGCTGGAGATGTGCAGCCCTTCTTAGTAGGAAAAAACACACACTGACCATGGTGGTGAGCAGTGGACCATTTGGATGGGAGTATCAACCCACCATGCAAACATGGTGCAGGATTCCTGACACTATCTCCAGCACAGCTGTGCCAGAGTGTGGTGAACTCTTCTATTACTGTTCTATGCCTGCCAGTATGAAATCTTGCCCTAAAATAGTTGATATCCACAGCCTCTGTAAAATGAATAAGGGGGCTTGCTCGCAGTACATGCCACCATATTCACTTACTTTTTTGTAAAGCTGTCAGGTTTTGAAGACCATGGTGAGACATGATAAGACAGATAAGTAGACAAAACATTTGAAAATTGATTTGGATTGATTTCTGAGCATGCTCAAAAACTCATCACCCTATCACAAAAGCGTTTTGTTTTGGGTTTTTTTTTTTGGTTTTTGTTTGCTTGGTTTGGTTTGGGTTTTTTTAGATAATTTCTATTCTTAGCAAGATAGAGTACTGAGTGAAAGTTTCCTCCCACTTATACTCCAATCACATCTGGCTTGATGGTGATACCATATAGTTCTGCATTTAGTTTAGGAAATACCTCTCCATTTGAGAGATGTTTTACTGTTTTGCCTGCTCTTTGCCTCTGTGAGGAGGCCAGTGTAACTCTGTCCTCTACATTCTTTTGAAGAGTATCATTTATTGAATTATGTGAGTGTAAATTGTATAATTTTATAATATTTCAGTATTACATTATACAGACCTGAAACTGTGTTTCTACTTAATTCTCTAGGTGGCCCTCCAAGGCTTCCTTTTTATGAAGAACAAACTCAAGAAAGAGGGAATATTTTTCCAAGAGCTCTACAACAGTAACATTTGGACTAATAAATGAACTGGTTTATATGCACAGACGGTATTTGAATTTGGATATGAAAACAGTTATTCAGTTCAGCTTGAATTGTACTGAAGTATTCACACTTCTTATGGAAGACTACAGAGGCCACTTAGTAGCTGTTTCCTTTTAAAAAGTTGAATTTCTTTCATGTATTTATTCCTAGCCTCTTACCTCTCCATTAATCTGCTCTGGACATTCTTTCTGATATAATTCATTGTTTGAAAGCTTGGGCATGTTTTTAGTAAGACCAGCTCAGAAGAGTGTCAGGATAAGCAGTATGTAACATATAGGCATGCAGTGAGCCGCACCATATATAAGTGGCTTTCTAAATCCACTTAACAACCAGCATGAAGTTTAACAAGCATTTCACAGATTATAACGCCAGTATGGATTCACTGCAAAATGACATTGCATAGAAACTAGTGGGATTCACCAAATTAATTCCTTTTTGAATAACGTTGTATGTTCTAGAAAACCAGTCTAATTTTGCACCTGCAACTGAAGAAAAATCCACCACAGTCCTTGATCAGTTGTTAATTAATTTATGTATCACATTTCTAGTGTGGATTGACTGATTGGAAAGGCTCCATCTAGATCTTGCTTACATCTGAATCTGTCTTCCAAAGGGCATGGTATCTGTCAGACTATTCTGGCTTTCTGTATCCTCCCACCTTGTCAGTTGAGTTTCTTGGTGTTTTGTCGAGTCAAACTGTGCAGCAGTTCTCATCAAACAGCATCTGTTATCATAGAAAAGACTTTTATCTGGGATAGAGAAAGCAGACAGTAAGCAAGAATAGATGTTTAAAGATAATCTGTGTTCTTTATATAAAGGATTTTAATATGCACTTACCACTTACTGCACAATACCTCATTAAGTTAGCTTTAAAATGCCCTGATACCATTCAACAGCTGCTATTGGTCACTTAATAGAACAGAGACATTTTGGTGCTATTTTGTGTGTTTAGACACATTATTCTTTAATATAGGATTATGCCATTATATAGAAATGTTCTCTGTTTTAATATTCTGCATTAACCAGACTAAAACCTTTCAGAGTGCCTCTTTATACTACTTTTTAGGCTAGGAGTTACAAAATCTATGTGGTAACCTCTTGAGTCTGCCTGTATCAGAAGTGCACTTATTGAAGGGAATCAGGACCATCGGCTCAGTAGACAGATATTACAGGCAGTACCAGGTCTTGGATTCATTCATACCACCGTTTGCACATTGTAACAAATTGCAACTCTGCAAGAAAAGATAATTGTCTTAGAAGAGATAAAGTGACAATACTTGATGCTAACCTGTGATTTTTAAAGATGTTTGTTGTTGCAGTAGGATAATGAGAAGGTGAAGTAACATTTTTAGCCCATGGTTCACCTCAGGTCTTAAATACATTTACAGTCAGTAATTGTCCAGTGAAAAACAAGCAACACTTGCTCACCTGTGAGTTTAATTCAAACTGTGATCTACCAGGAGCAATACAAGTTTGGTTGGTATTTTTCAATGCTGGTCAAGGCTCATGCCGATCCCCTGTCATTTCCTCTTCAGAGTTGTGAATCACTGGAAACTTTACTCAAAGTAAATATGACAAAATTGCTGTTGTCCCAAAATTAGTCAGAAGTGTGTGGCCCTCAACAGGGCTTTACTATCAGCTGTGACATTTTAAATGTTCTTTTGGAGGTGTGGTGGCCTGGGTCTGATTCTACAATTACGTGAATTTGGGGCAATTTCACTAAACTGGAACTGATAAGGTAAATCTTGTGTGAGACAATTAGATATAACGCTAGCAACTGCTGGGGAAGAACAATCCAAGTTAAGCAATTGACATATTTTGATCTTAACTATGTGTTTACCACAGAGCCAAACTACAATGGTAATGAAAGCACTGCATTATATTCACGATTTTCCATAGAATTGTAAAGTTCAGTTGTTAAGACCTCTGGAGTTCCAGGCTTCTCTACAAAACCTGGTCAACTTCAAAGTTAAATGGGGTTGCTCAGAGATCCTCCAGTTGGGTTCTGAGTGTCTCCAAGGATGAAGATCCCACCACCCCTTGAGCTTCTGTCCCAGTGAAAATTTCATGCTCATGATTTATTTTTTTCCTTCCTGTTTTTTAATCAGAATTTACTAAGTTTCAACTTTGGTCCACTGCTTCTCATTCTTTCAGCATGCATCTCTGTTTGTCTTCATCTCATCTACAGCCCCCATGGGGTAGTTGACAACAGCAGTAATACCTCCCCTTGGTCTTCTCTCCTGAAGACTGAGCAAACCCTGCTTTCCTCAGACTCACCTGTGTCAGCCCAAATACCTTGGTGGCCTTCCACTGTTCCAGTATGTCGAGCATTTCAGTCTAGGGAAAGATGCCCAATGACTGGTGTGGTTACTCAGCAGCTAATGCATAAACCTCAGAACTTACATTTTGCTGTTTGACAGCAGTTCCTAAAATGTACTGGTTTTTTCTTATCTATGTATACTGATCTGTGATTACAGCAGCTAATCAAAGAGGAAACCTTTCTCAAGCCATAATATTTACACATGTGTATACTTGTTTACATTTTCCACAGTTCCTTGATAATAGAACTGTAAATATGTAGTATAAAGGAAAGAAAAGATTTTTGTACTAAGTATTTTTAAGGAATGTGACAATTTTAGGTACATGATGAAATACATATTTTAAGTGACTAATACTGAGCCCGTGCCAATGAATGAGAGGCCCAAGTAGATCTGCCTGGGAAATATTTCAGCAAACTTTTTATTTAAATCCAAAAATACCAATTCGTACAAACCATTCACATGTAATAATTTTTTTATTTATTCGTCCTTCAAAATACTTCTTATGTTATTGCCTTGGGGAAAGAAGTTCATTTCAGTGTCATTAAACAGATCATTCTGATTCAGGGCTCAATATGACTTTTTCAGAGTGCACTCATATAAAGGTAAAAATCAAAAATATTTCAAAAATATTAAATATTGATTGGATTTTGAACATTCTTTGTTCTCTGTGAAGGTATTCACTTTTCACAAGGCAAGGAAAATGTTTACAGGATGTTGTTTTCTGGAAGAGAAGCCAAGGCTTTATGTCATTTACTATTAATTAAGGAAGTTTACTTGCTTGCAATGTCATTCATATGTTTTGATTCCGCTCCTTACTTCAGATTAACAGGAGTACCTAATTCTTTGCCTACAAAATAGTCTTTATTAGATAGCATGGACTTTTTTAATAGAAAGTCTACTAAAACAGCCTCTCCATAGGTTAATCTTGTGGCAAGTGAGTGCAGTTCCTACTAAAATAATACAGCTGCTCATTTGCTTCATCACATTCCAGTGAAAGGCAGGCTGATACTGTCCTGAACATAGTACTGGAGCTGGTTGAAAATGAAAGTAAAAACTTCAGGTTTGACGTTTAAATTTACGTCCATCTTCCACTTTGTAGGAGCCTTTCCTGGCTGTCCACTTCCCAGAAGGCTGAAGTTACTAGGCTTTCGCAAAAAGAGCACTGTCTGTATTCCACTGTAGTATGCTTGCATGCATAGATAAAAAATTCAAAGACATTCAAATAATTTCGGCCATGCGGCTTCTGTGCCAAATCCCACTCTCTTACCTTGTTGTGTCCCGGATAACTTCGGTTTGAGAAGAGTGGAAGTGACATGAGTGTAACTCAGTGGGTCCAGTGGAATCGTATTCAATGTGAATTCATGAAACCAGAACATGTTTTAAGTTAGACTTCAGTATTTATAACACAATCCTCATAGGAAAACAATCAGAATTTTAAAAATCCCCACTTCCCCTGCCAAAAATTATTGTTCTACTTTTATCCGTTTGATGTTGAGGAACCACAGCTATTAAAGTTTGCCCAGATTTCTTGCCAACCATATTATTTTGATTGGCTGCAGATTTCTGTTTGTGTAAGTAATAACCATCCTAGTGACAGGACAAACATGGAAATTATACCTTTATGTAATTCCCAGAAGAGCCAAAGACACATTTTGGAGCCATCATGGCTTTGTACTGTTGGTCTAATGGTGATAAATAATAGAGTTTATCTTCTTGTCAGAGCAAAGAAAAGCTTAGGGAGAGTTCTTAAGAGAACTGGTGGACCAAGAAACCTCCATTCTCCCACCTTTGTGTTAATTTTATGTATCTGTATAGTTGGGCTAGAAACCTTCTCAGTCCCCAGTTCTTTAAGAACTTTTTCCTGCACATTGACCTGTGGCTAACTGCAGCATGAGCTGCAACTGTTCCCAGTAATTTTTTGCAGGGTCAAGGCTTTAATTCTAACACTGTGTAAAGCAATTTCCAGTGGTAAACGCCAAATCTCAAATTTGTAGAGCATAAATTGATCATTCTGTTCTTTTTATTGCTTTTAATAAGCACTTGCATAGCACTATTATGTCTTTGTGAATTTGTAACCCCTCTTCAAAGAATATGTGGGATATATCTTGAAACTGTACTGTACTTTCTGTTGTAGACATATCATAGTGAAAGGACACTGATTTTTTCTTTCTTTATATAAACATGTCATTAAAACTTGTTCCTGTTTTCTCCTTATTGATAGTCTTAAAGCAATAGGCTTCACATTCAGAGCAAGCACACTGAAATCACACCTGCTTTTAGTAGTTTGTATAAAATAATGGCCTATATATAAATGGGTTTATACATGATCCCTTACCAGACCAACTTGTCCAGTGACCGAGCCTGATAAATAGAGGTTTCTGGCACTCAGACTCCAGAGTATTAGAAATATTCAAAGCATAGCATAAATCTTGCTTGAAGAGGATGCTTATGAAGTGTAACATTTCTGGAAGCCTTGGGCATGAAACACTTTGAAAACATTTGAAGCTGCACACCTGCAGGCTTCCATCAGCCTTCTTGGCCACTTCCCAGAGCCAAATAGCCACTGAACAAATAGCTTGATTCACCTTAGGAGTATTGTCTTCTCACACTGGCAGGAGCTAAAGGAACATATGTGACTGTTTAATGCCGAATAATGCAGTAAATGTGTGCTGGTTAATTGGAAGTGGCATGCTAAATTGAATTCAAAATGTGTCACAAAAGGGGAACAGTATATCAAACAGAGAAGTGGGCAGATGCGGGGAGCTAGCTTCTAGGAGAACAGCTCTGCAAGCTTTGACTTGTTTTTAAATTTTAGAGGAAATATTTGAAATTGAGTTCTGTAGTACCGCAGGATTTTGTTGTATGTGATTTACTTTATGTTTCCTATAGTTTTCAACAAGGAATAGAATAAATGAGTTCACTTAGTTTGTCTTTTCAACTTATGTTATATAGTTCTATAATAATTGCAATTTATTCAGTAATTTATTAGAAATATTTAAACTGTTTAAAGGAGCTGTTGATCTTGTACTGTCCTTTCAGTCCCAATGATTGCTATTGAGAGCTGATCAAAACACAGACGTGGGACTATTAAACCATAATATTCTCAACCTCTGCAGAGTTAGCACTGGTGTGTCTTAAACCTGTAACTAAGCCATTTCTCTGCAACACTTGGAATGGTCATGCATGCCTCCAATAGATGTATGGCACTGGAATAAGAGGGATCATGTGGCTGTGATCCTCGAAGCAGTGCTTCATGGTATGGTCCCCTCAGTGTCCTTAGACACTGTAAAACCAATCTGTAGCCAGCACTGCTTATCTCTTCTTTTGGTCAACACTAAAAGTTCACAGGGTGCTAATGGAGTATTTTGTACACACACAGTAAAAACAAAAACTGTCTAAAGTTCATGAATGATTTAAAAATTACTTAAAAGTTCTGTATAATAAGGCACTGCTTTGTTGATTCCTTCAAGCATAGTACTTAAAAAAGAATACAACTCAGTTGTGTTGTTTTATATATGAATAAAGATGTCAACAACTAGTCATCTAACTGTCCATGCCATTTGGCAGTATCTAGCTTCCTTTTCAGTAATAGCTCTATAAATCTTTATCTTTTAGTAAGCTGATGACAGCAAAATATCTTGAGAAGCTGCATGTGGTGTAGATATTATAGTTAATGTTTAAAATTTTTCATGCCATCATCTACTGGGTGTTTTTTCCCGGCCAGATGTAATATCTTGGCTTAAGGCATGTGCTCATTTTTCCCCTCTAGTGACTCCAAGAGCTTAATGATAATTAAACTAATTAATTATTTTAAGGTCTATGATTTCTCAGTGTAAGAGATCAAAGAGTTAGGCTTGCTGTTCCTCAGAGGTCAGATCTTGGCTAATTAATTAATATAATAAAATATGAGCTACTACAGTTGTATACCATGGCCCATTTGAGCAAAGGCTGCATAAAGGTAGCAAGGTGATGGTCCTGCCCTGGGATCACCCTGTTTGTCCACAGCAACTCAGATCCAGCTCTGTTCAGCTGGCCTTAGTGCTTGCACAGACCTCTTACCAAAAGTAATACAAAGTTTGCAGCTTTCCAATTTGTAGAAGTCTTTGTACTTTGCATCAATGTTTCCTTTTTACCTACAAGTCCTTCTTAGTTCATCCAGAAAATTGAAGGAAACTTTGAGAAACTCAAGGATTGTCTCATCTCTGTCCCTGGCGTTGAAGATGATGTGGAGGCTTCACAGCGTGAGACCGCCAGATCCATCTGAGTGAACATCACCTGGTTAAATGGAGCCATATATGGGGTGGAAATGCTCTATGCTCCCGTTGATTCTGCCCTGTTGTTCCAGTTCTTGTTGACATGAGACTGGCTTGTCATTTCTTTGTTTTGTAAGTCGTATGATGCTATAAATTACTGACAAAGTGACTTAATGAAAACTCTCTGGGCTTTTGCAGCTGGAGGTTGTTAGGGTTTAACCAGAAATACAGTTCTAAATTATTTCTATTCCTGTAAGATAATGCAGTAGGATTCCTTGCTGTATGTCATCAGAAAAGAGTGGATCAGTGCGAGCAGAGGCTGTGGGGGTAATTCCTGCCTGTCTGTTTGCTTTTTTCCCTTTGCTATTCAACATTTACATTGTGGTAGCCTTTGTGGATCTTGGCCTTGCTCTACCAGGCACATAAAAAGCCTGCTCTTAATTATTACTTTAACCTTAAGGGTATATATGAAGCACAAAATAGCAAGCGTAATAGCATCAGATTAAATATGGGCCATGTTCCTGGGTAATGAGGGATGGGAGTGCTGCAGAAGCAGCCTCACAACAAACCATTCTGACCAGGGCTTTGCTCTGCTCTAGCCTTTTGTGGAGCCCTTCTCCATTCTCTCCAAAGCAAGAGTTTGAGCAGACACCTTGAAGGAGTATTCAAACTGTTCACAGCCATATTTAGTATGTTTAAATTTTTTACAAGAACTAATGAATTTGATTACAGAAGTTATTTTTGGCTGCCAATGTGACAAAACCACTTAAAATACAAACTCAAAAATGTGTTGAAAGGAGATAGTTTGCCAGCACAGCTATTGATGTAGCAAAAGTCTCCACTCTGATCCAATGGGAATCCTCTCTCCAGGATATATTACTTAAAAAGTTTAGGTGGGTGTCAAGGTCCTGGAAAATCTTTACATCTTTTCAGAGTGTTGGCATGGGTTTTTTGGTTTGGTTTCTTTTTCCTTTTTCTGTGGAATGGTAGCTGGAGGTTTTTTTCCTTTGGGAAGCTTCTCAGATTAACTTTGTAGCCACTAGTTTCATAATGTGCTCTCTTAGAGGAGCAATGGAGATGCCTAACTTGGGCAGTGCATCCGGCCCTCTAAGTCCAGGGGTTTTGCCCTAAAAAACTAAGGGTAGTGTTGTGATGAATTTGCAGTGAATTTTCTCTTATTTCTGGCTTCTAGCTCTAGAAAAAGGACTTAGTTTTTGGTTTGTTTTTTGTTTTAACATAGAAAAATAACTCCCAGACTACCACACCAGGTCCTCTAGAGAGCCAGGGCTGCCTCCTGTGGGTAAAATCAGAAAAGGCCTTTAATGGTTTGGGGCAGAATGATTTTACCTAAACATGGCAGCAGTAAAAATCCATTTTAATGCCTATCTCAGCAAGTGCTTATGCTAGCAGAAAAGAGGCCCTGAACACTTCAGGAACTGAAAAAAGGACAAATCTGCAGCCCGTGTTATTTGAGTACATAAACGGTGCTTCAGTGCCCTGCATTACAGCTGTCACGTGATAAGCGTGTGCCAAGTCCCGGGAGACGTGAAAAGCACTGCAGCCGATAAATGGATGTTTTATTTTGAGTAGGCATGAAGGAGGATTTTGAAAACTCTATTTTCTTCCTGACTCTGTTGCCAGGAATACAAAGCACCACACAAGAGACTTTGAAGGTCCCTCTGGGAAAAGTGCCATTACCAACTGAACTGTGGTGTGTTGTCCAAGTAGCCCTGAAAGAATCTCTGCCAGCAATACCTGTTAACAATAAGGACTTGTTAATGTTTCACAATTATTTTCCCAAGTATGTTATTGCTACACCAGTCCCCAACACAAGAAATTCTGGCAAACATTAAATACATATGATACCTGTGAAAACCTCTGGTCTGGCTGCATCTGCAAAAACCAAGATAAAGCTGCATCTGCGGGTCTGGTGAGGACTCAGTGGAGCTCAGCTTGCATACAGCAGGGAGGGATTAATGCAGTGTGTTGAATATAGACTTGGAATCCTTTGGGAACTAGCACTAGGGAAGAGAAAGCAGTCTGTAGATGAAAAACAGCCTATTCCCGTGCCTCCTTACCATAGTACTAAAGGTCTTACTTGTTGCTGAGTTGTGTGTTTGCCCAGCCTTGTGATTCCTCACTTTTAATCTATCTTTTTTCAATCCCAAAGCTGATCTACATCATTAGAGATGAAAAAATCTCAGACTTGTGCTTTTCATGCCATTCACCTGGCATGAGGCACATCTGACATATCTCCCACTGCTCTGTATGCAGTGAGGAAGAGTAAAAAGTTGTGGCATTGGTGGCCAGTCAGGATGGATTTCTTGTATTTGCCTCATCCCTCTGAAGGTGTTGCTTCATCGCCAGTTCCAGTTCACACCAGAAAAAAACTGATTTATTAGAGATATGAGCCTCCTTTTTCATGGTGTATTTACAGAGCTCTTGATGGGCCTGGTAGATTTCCCCCTGTGGAAGTCAAGGCTGACCAGGCTGTGTACCTTTGCAACTAAAGAAAAGCCATAAACAGCAGCTTCTCTGCCTGATATCAAGGCAACATTGAAGTTTATTTACTTGAGGACTATACTTTATCCTCCCCAAGTAAGGAAACTGCAGCATTAGCACACCACTTCCAGTATACCAGCCTTGCTGCCAGATCTTAAAAGATGAGGCTATTATTTCGATGGATGTCAAGAAGAGACATTGGATTTTGAAGTTGTACTGAGAGCCTATCTTCATTCTTAAGCTTGCTACACCTTTTCAGTGGGTTTGTAAGTTTAGGTATCTCTCTGCTTAACGCTCATCTGCTTTGTACAGTTTATGTGTCAGCTGTTTGACAGCATACATTTCCAATTAGTGACAGATTGCTAAATGATGTGCAGCCCAAGGAACAGTCCAAGTTGATGGTGCAACACTCCTAGATTCTCACGTGTTGAAGATCCCATCCATTGCTTGTAAAAGATTTTCACAGACTATAATGACAGAGCCTGGTTCATTTTACTTGGGTTTTCTGCAGGAATAGGTGGATTCAAACCTGCTGAGATACAAGAGGGAGGTGGAGCTGGGATCTCCTACACCCTGGTAAGTACCCCAGTCACTGAGTGATTTGATAAAGAAAAAGCTATCTGTGCATATCTTCCCACAGGCTTATAAATATAGCTTTAATGTTTGTTTATTTTTAACTGGAACAAGTGTATTGGTAATCTGTATGTTTTTTTGGCCTCCAGAAATGTCTAAGTGACTCAGTAGGTGGCACCCTTTCTATTCCTTTATTTTCCACCAAATGTCAAAAATAAGTTGGGGCTGGAGCTCGTGTGTGTGAAGCAAGTTCAGTAAAAATGTAAATGCATATTTGTCTCCTTAATTGAATAAAGTATATTGTGAAACCATTACTGTCAGGGCATACTTGGGTTTATACAAATGCATAAGTAGAGAAAATATATAAACCTAGATTGACTTGAATAATTTGAATGTGATAGTTGACATCTGTGTTCAATAACATTACTTTAGTAAGCGGTATTTAATATTTCATGTCAAGGCAAGGACAGTAATAGAGTAGGGTATTTTCTGAATTCTTAGATTGCTGAAGTTTATGGCATAGAGAACATAAAATCTGCCCTTTGTCAAGCTCACCAGAAAGAGCCCTACTGCAACTGTAGATGTAAAGTGCTCAAATATATATGTTTCTAGACCTCTCCCTGCTTGAAGAATTAATCTTGGAAGGTGCTGAATGCCTTGAAGTGCCAGTGAAGTCAGTGGGATTTGAAGTTTCTTGCAGCTTGGTGGATGGGGATCCTTACAGGGGCTAATTACCCTCCTCCAGTCCCCGGTCAGGAAAGCCCTTAAGCACTGCTTAACTTTTAGTATGTGTGCAGTCCTCTTGAAACTGGAGTTGGTAACACTGCTGAGATAGTGTCCAGAGGTCCAGCTCATGCCTCCATCATCTTAGAAAATATAAACTGTGCCTTAACCTTGGGAATTCAAACTCTGGATGTGAAGAGGTGAAAAAGAGGAGGAAAGCTCCTTGCCCAAGGGCAGACATGCTACCAGAGTGCTGACCCCAGAGTGCCGAGCCCAGAGTGCTGACCCCAGAGTGCCGAGCCCAGAGTGCCCCAAAATGAGCAAGGGCCTTACCTGCTAGACTTTGGGCGGTGGAGGAGGAGAAGGAAAAGGGTACCCCTTCACTACAAGTGAAGTCTACGCGCAAGTACATTGCCGGCTCGAGGACTCTGCCTTCAAAAAGCTCAAAAGAACAGAAACATTTCTAAGCATCTTCCAAATCTATTACTAATGAACAATTACATTGATGTTTTTGGGTGGATTTGCACAGGGTAATTCATCTACAAACAAATCTTTCTTTTGTATTTCCCCCACCCCCAATATTTTGTATTTCATTTTTAGGTGAATTTCTGTGTGGAAGTGGCCAAAAAAAACATGCTTTCCTGAGCTTCATGCTGAATGTCTGTCTGGATAATTTCATTTTAACAGCAGCTTGGGAAAAAAAAATGTAAACATGGTACGAGTATCATTTTTAAGCTGAAACTGTTCTTCCTCTGTGTTCAAATAGTATTATAAACGTTTGCTCCAAAGAGGCATACTTATTCATCTAGCCTCTGAGGGAACACTGTGTGCACAGGTAGTAATAAAAATGTATTGAGGAGTGAGAGAGATTCCCCTGGTAAATGACTTTTCTCTTGACCTCCTCTCAAGCATCTTAGCAGGGCTCTGCTGCTGCCTCTCTGAGGAAGTATGTTTGCACTGGGGAGGAAGTATTTTTAAAGTTGCAGAGTGTTACAAACAATGAGCCAATAAGTGTGGGTTTGCTTGGGGGGTGTTAAAATACTGGAAAAAAGTCTTATGAAAAAGATGTGGCATGCAGAGGAGTCAGACAAATAGTATTCCCAACATGCTGTATGATTTCTTGCAAGGTAGGTGATCTATATAATTGTAATGCCATAACAATTTTTTTTCTCACTAATTTCTTGACAAATTGTTTTTTAGTGTGACTGTTTGCTACTCCTGCTTTTGATATTGAGATGTCAATCAGATACCCAACATCTGACCATGTGGCTTGTTTGGCATATGATTACCCGCACAAATATTTGTATGTGCGTGAATGATTTCCAGTAACTCATTTGTATAAGAGCATGGAATTGCTTTTCCATTAATTTGGTTCACTCAAATGTTTGTGGAAAGGAAACACAAAACAGGAGGGATTGTAGCAGAAACAAATTCATCGGGCTATTTGTATGCTAAGAGCAGGACTTCCCTGCTTTGCTCACCCAACTATCTCTCCCATTCAAATAAATGTGCACTTGGCAGTCACGAAGCTGAATGACTTAGGTCACCATAGAAGCTGGAGATGGAAAACACCTGCTCAGATCATCTTCTGTCCAGTGCAGAGCCATTTTCCTGCAGGATGTAGGTCATCCCTAAGTTCTGCAGCTGATGTGGTATGTACAGCCCCAACTGGCAACATCCTGTCCAAAGCTGCACTTCATAAATCAGGGTTAGGCCCAGTAAATCGGCTAGGAAGAGCAGCTACCAACGGCATACTCTCTTCCCAATGGCTTTCTTATGTTCCAAGGAATCAGTGGCATGTCAGAAATGATACTGTTATTCAAATGCTAAAAAGTATCTTGATGGTGCTGTATCTTGCCAAGCAAGAACATAAGCAAACACTCAGGTCTTCGACTTGAGCAATCGCCCTCCACGGCCAACATTCCTCCCAGCTGTTTATGCGTCCATCATAGGGTCATAGCTGTTGTTATCTATAGCTGATGTTATTACTGCTATGTTACTATGTCATTTTATCATTCCTGAGTGGGAGGATGAGTTAAACGATGAATCTGCACATATTTGTCACGATGGGAGCCTCTGGGTCTCTGTGTTTCTGTGGAAACCTGGCCCTGGTTTAGCTGAACTGGCTTTAAAATCTGGCCCCATCATGGGTGCTGAGCACTCAGAAAAGTTAAAAATCCTGGCACTGAGTTCCACTTGGAAATCTGCTCCCAGATGTATGGGTATTTGTTTATTTTTACATTTAAGAGATCTAGAAAACGGCACCAAGATACAAAATAGCACAACAAAAGTAGTCTTTGCAAATACGGATCTTCACCAATTGGCATAAAGCAGATATGTATTCTTTCCATAAATTTTAGGGTAAGATGACATTACAAGAAGCCAAAAAGGAAAGAAAAGAAAAGAAAAGAAAAAAAAGCCTATCTCAGCCAAGATCATTAGTTTAGAATATATGTAGTGCCAAAACAATACAAGTTGCACAATTTCATTACACAGCCGCAATGGGCTTTACACCAGGCTGTGGCAGAAGGTGTCTCACTCCTGGTTATGGTCCTTTGGCCCATCAAACTCAACACAGGAAATATTGGTCAATGTAGGGTTATTTCTGCCTTACCTTGTGAAGCAGTAAGTATTTTGAGCAGAAGTTCCCCGGGTACTAATCAGAAATGTTGCACCCTCCCCTCTGTTAGACTTAGCTTGGAAGAAGCTCCCATGAAGAGCTGCTGGTTCACTTCCTGAAGAAGAGCACAGCACTATATTATTGCGCATGTCTTCCTGGGTCTTGAGATGAAGTTTTTCAGTGCTTCTGAGATACCTGTAGCATATGGTAACATTTTCAAGTCTTTGCCATGCTGGAGAGTCCATGCCATAATGTAGGCAACTGCTACTTTGCAGTGACACTGGGGAAATAGCAGAAGTCTGACTTACAGAGCAAAGATTAAATAATGTTGTCCAAATTTTAACAAGGTTATCACAGTGGGCCTGGGAAAATTTCAGCCATGTGGCTCTCTGAAGACTTTGAGGTATTCTTAATTAAATGACTGCTGTGTTTTTACTTCCCATAAAAAAACCTTTACCTTCCATAAAAGCTTTTTAGCTTGACAATGCATTATGCAGAAAAACTGCCTGGTATCTGCCTGTTCTCGAGCCTTATGTTGCTCTTGGGGCTGTGCAAGCAGATTCAGCTATGGTGCCAGCACCCCAGCCCAAGCTACGTCTGGCTAGAAGGGCCCTGAAACACCACCAACACCCAAAGTTTGGTCATGAGTGAGACAATGGCAGTCACCTTCAAACAGGATAGGAAGGGCATGAAAACATTCAGATTGCCATGAGTAGCAACACAACATCCATATTGCCTCTCTTGTTCTTGGCATTGCAACAATGCATAGTTTTCTGTTGTCTCTGGAACCACTCAGGCCTGTAATGAATGGAGTACCAGTGACTGGAAACGTTCCTTTCAAGCGGGTGTTTGCATTAATTTGTTTTCCTCCTTAAGCCTTTTACTGCTTTTTTCAAGTGTCAGCAGAAGGGCTGAAGCATCTCTTGATCTTGCAGATTGCATGTCCATGTGGACCAGGCCAGGCACTATGTGGAATTTTCAACACAATATTCACTTGTTCTCCCAACTTTCAATGTTTTTATTATTTCATTTCACTGGTACTAAGGGGGGACGACTTCCAAGGTCTACATTTTAAAAAGTAATCGCAGAGAGTAATTCTGTTCATAAACATGATACACACAGCTGATTTTCAGAAAAGCTGAGGTCACCTTCTTCTCTATGACTCCAGGCAAAGTTAAGGGAGTTTGATATTTCTGAAGAACTGGAAAATAGTGTTCACCCTTTAAAATAGCAGTTGGATGCTTAAAGTTCATTAGGACACTTAAAATAAAAATTTAGAAAATCATTTGTCAACACCAAAGCGCTGTGGAGGATCAGGTGAGTTTAAACTGTACCTTCCACTGTATCCACTTCTTACTCTGTGATTTACCCAAATCACAAGAATGTTGCTGGTTTATATAGCCCAGTGGTCAGGTAGCTCATCTGTGCGAGAACTAGGATTACAACTTTCAGGTGAATGTGTCTGAACAGAGATTTGGTCTTGAATTTCCCATACCCACAGGCCTAAATTCTGGGATATTAGCAAGATAGAAACAGTTTCTCGGGCACTTATCTGGTTCTGTTGGGGAGAGAGGAATTAAAAAAAAAAGAAAAGAAAAAAAGAAAACAAAAACGAAAAGAGAAGAGAAGAAAGGAAAGAAAAAAACTCTTGGTTTCAGCCCAGTGTGGAAACCTTTTCCCATCACAATTTAGCTGAAAAAAGAGCCAATACTAACAGCCAAATGCCTTAGTAATGTAGGGACCCTATTCAGCAAAATGTCTAATCCCATACTTAAGTGTACCTATGGGTATATTTATGTTCAAACTTGCAGGTTTTGTTGGATTAGGATGGATTTAGATGGAAAGTTGAACATCTGGAGAAGCAAGTCTGTATCTCTGAGCCTTTGGGTTTTTACTCAGGCAGATTACTTACTGATCAATAAAAACTCAGATAAGTAATAAAAGCGCAGACCACTTTCCCCCATGGCAATGATAACTGGTAGAGGTTTGGGCTCAGTATCTGCCTATCCATTTTTTTTATCATGTCTGTAAGCTGTGATACAGATTGGATCACAGTACTTCAGTCTCTGAACATCTCATGTCAGCCACCAACAGAGAAGCCATGCTGAGAAGGTGGCTCTGAAAAAACCCCTAATGTCACACACTTGCTATCAACAGTGACCGTGGAGTTGGAGGGCATACACATCATCTTACACTGACAGCAGAAATGTGCGGACCAAAGTGTATTAGGAAGCCCAGAAGGGGACTGTGGGAGCTTGGTTGTGTGTTAGGTTGGTAACCTGGAGAAGAGGGATATGAAAGAGGAATATCCTAAATGTGATTTGATTTTGCATAAATGCAGTAGAGAAGTCCCACGCTCCTGGGCTTCCAGACGTACTAGATGCATTTTCTTGAGCTCACAGAAATGTGTGGTTGACTGAAACCCTGGGGGGTCACATAGTCAAGCTGCTGCACTGATGCCAAGACCATCCCTTACATGTATTTGCCTGTGCAGTTATTGAATACCTCTTCTCGAAGGACTCGTTAACTTCATTCCTTTCATTAAGTGCTTCATGACCTTTGCAGTTGGGAAGCTTTGCCTAATATCCAACCTACACCACCTCTGCTGCAAACATGAGTAATTTCTTTTCCCATGGGATTCAGAGTTCGTTTCCCTTTTCATAGCCACACTTTGTGCACCGAGAGATAGCTGGCACATCTGCCATGTGAAAACAAGAACCTTTTCAATTCTTCTCAAGCTTACATACATACGTGTGTACAATAAACATAGATATATATATAGATAATGGTACTTTGGTCTCACTGTTTCTCAAGTATGGCTGTTTCTGAGGCTGAAGCACACTTGTGTCTCCCCAGTGATGTCCCCACTGGAGCTGTGCCCCTCTTCCAGGCCTCTATCCCATCCAATATTCCTACTGTGCTTCTGTTGATCACCCTCACGGCTATGCATCATATGGCCCTGAGTTCCTTCCCTGAGGTCATTTCTCTAGGCTTTGTCAGACAGCATTGAACAGAGCTCTCAAAGTTCTCCCCACATCCCTTGGGTGCAACGGTGGGAGGTGCTGAAGGACCTGAGAATCCTGGTAGCCACATGGGGTGATTTGGCAGCTCCTGCACGGATACAACAGCATTGTTGTTTGCAAAAGAAATATGTTGGCATTCAGGCATGACTGTGCCCCACAGGATCATAGAAATGATTTAATATTTTAAACTATGAAACATGGCTTTTAACAGTTTCTGCAGGGTGCAAGGGTACTTACAATATAGCACTGTATTAGTCACTACCATGGGCCACCTTCTGAATATTATAAACCTTAATTTAGTTTTTTTATAATCTGAATGGACTTTTTAAGTGTATCTAAGGGAATTGGAGTGAGGAGAAACATTGCTTAATTCAGCCGTTGCATCCTTAAAGCCAGATTGGAAACATGGAAACCATATGTGAGTTTTTAGCTAATAAAATAAAATGCCAAAATGTGGCGGCTGAAGCTATTGCACCCAAAATATAATTGCACATATGCTCATATACTCACTTTTAATCAAAACATTAAAAATAAAATAAAACAAAATCTTTGATACTCAGACTAGGTGTAACTGTTGGACTAAGCTATTTTACAAAATTATTTTACATGGAAAGAATGTGCATGGGTTTTTCTAATGGCAGCATGAAAAGCAAACTGTATAAATACAGCCACACAGAGAGCCAACTGATAATGTTCCACCTGAATACAAAAAAGTCCTCAAAATCCTTTAGCAGGCCAAATTTATATGCATTTTAATGTAAAGTAGTCTTACATTTAGATATCTCTAGACTACAAATTCAACAGTGAAATTGTTGGTAACAGGTAAATACATTTTTTATGCTGAGTGTTGCTTTTCTTAGCAATAGATTCATATTTTCATTATCACGAGTCCTAAAGAGATACTTAGACCTGCCAAAGATGACAGAACTGAAATAATCTCTTTACTTAAACACTTCACTCCTCATGTCCTGACTGTCTCTAAAACGTTAGTTTTAGCCGGTTTTAGTCTTTCTTTAGGCCAAGCCTCACCGTCTCAGAACTGACTGCAAGGTTCATGGAGATGCTGAAAATCTGCTGCTTAAAAATCAGTCAAAGAAGATCCTGCTCCTCATTCAGAGGTTAAGGACCATGCAGTCATTTTTCTCCTATTTTCCCCCTGTGATATCAGTTCCATGAATTCAAGGAATCTTGGCTCAGCTAGGGCAGCTGAAAAGGGTTTTGCAGCACATGGTCCCTTGGGAGGTATTTGTTGAAGCCTCGCAGGGATGGGCAAAGAACATTTATGGCATCAGTCTTGAACTCCAAGGTCTAGTGCAATGCTGAACCACTGATGGGGCCACAATAAATTCACTTTTTCTGTGGATTAGCTGTCAAGAGTGGGAAGTGAGAGGAGCAGCATTGCTCTCTTTGACCGATAGACTACACTAAAAGTTGTCTGAGTGTAAACCTCAGGCTAATGTGCAACGGGATGCCATCACCCGCCTGGAAATAACAGGAGCAGTTCTCTTACTTTGGAGGCATTGACCTTCCCGGTACCACCCCAGGGCGCCTTCACCATGGGCAGCCCCTGTGCCTGCTCCAAAGCATCACCTTAAAAGCCATTGCAAAGCTCCTTGAAATTAGCCAAGTGTCTGAAAAATGTGTGACGCACATGGCAAATTCAATTTTTCAATCACCAGCACTTTATTTTCTTAGAAACATGAGAGAAGGGGGTAAAAATTATAATGTGTCTTCTAAAAGGATGAGAGAGGAAAATTAATAGGGAAGCAATTGAATGGGAACGTGGGTTAAGTGCCTGGCTCTGCCACTGGCTTCTTTCGCAACCATGGCCAATGTCCATATTTCTTCCTTTCTCCAACCTTCGTGTCTCTCCTGCCCCCGTACGCCATCTGTAAAACAGCTCCCATCTGTAAAGTATTTCCATTGTTTGTCTCGAGATCTTGATGGCTTTTGACTATGTGCAATGCATTGCACAATGGCCTCTGGATACTATTTTATAAACAGCAAATATAAATAGAAGAATTTTAGGGAGACTAATAAAAAAACTTTACAAATAATCTATTTAAAGTGAATTTGAAAGTGAAAAGCTGACATGCAGATACAGTGCTGAGATATCTTAAAGGCGGGCTAGCCAAGAAATCGGTCCTTGTTTATTTTCTTATGTGATAAGTTAGATAGGGAAAATGTTTTGGGGTTGGGTTTTTTGTTTTGCTTTGGGTTGGGTGTTTTTTTTTTTTTTCAAAAATTGAAACTCAGATGGAACAGCCAAAGGAATGAGTGAAGTCAGATCAAGGATGATAAATTGAGTCTGATGAGATGAAGAGTTCACCTACTTCAAGTAGTGAACTGAAAAAGTCCATTCTATAGAAAATTCTTTCTTAAAAAAAAAAAAAGGCAAGAGAAATGAAAAGGAAAACATGCCATAGCCAATAAGTTGTGAAAAACTCTGGAGACTGGCACTTTCAAATGCTTGGCAGGTTATTAAGCCGATTTTTATTTAGTCCACTATAACTGTTGGAGGGTCTGTGATTCCCAACTGTTTCACATCAGAGAATGAAAACAACTATAGCCCAGCCAAGACCACATTGGTGACTGCCAGCCCCTTTATGTGCCAAACATGAAAGCAACAAGTCCAGATGCTTTGATCCCAGCATTTTTGGATTTAGCCCAGAATGTTTTTAACTCATGTTAGGACAACATACATTATAACTGGAAATCAATCAATAGCACTGTGACCTTCAAACGCAGTAAATGTTTGGAGTTAGTTTCTGAGCATGTAATCTAAATTGGGGATTGGAAGTTGGAAGCGATCCTACCCTAACAGAAAAAAAAAAAATATATAGTTTTAAAATCTGGAGTTGCAAGGAAGCAACAAATGAAGGTTTAATTATCTATGGAAAGAATATCAGGCATTGGGAATGCATCTGATGTAGAGGGCTGCAAAAGCCCAAGGAGAAAAGTAACAGCAGTGAGCCATTCACCCCAGCATAATTGGAAAACAATAACCGGGACAACATGAGAGAAATACATAGGCACCAGCCCTCTCCCACTCTGTGCTGGGGATCATGAGCCCATTTAAAGAGGTAAAATAGTCCCTAGGTCAGTGCCATGTTGAATGGCTGCAAATGCCTCTTCTCAGTCACTGGTGGAAGCCCATTGGCATCTGTCTTCAGCAAAGCTGTCAGCGGCCTTCACTCCACAACATGGGTTTGCAGGGTAGAGTGGTGACACACAGAGGCAAGGAAATGGCCATGGGGAGCAGGCAGGGAAAATGCACCCATGCATCCTAGGAAGGTTTATGACTGGTGTCTGTATCTTGGGCATTTCACATGAGGTCCTGAGTCTACCCCATGCTGTGGGACTCCTTTGGCAAAGTTTGTAGAAAGGAAAAAAAAGCAACCAAATTTATTGCAAATATAGCTGTACTATAGACCAGGCTTTAGCTAATCTCACAGACTGACCCATGATTCCTTTAATCTTATACTGCTGCTACGTCACTGGAGTAACGCCTGATATGTACTGATTTAAATCAGATCAAGATCTGACATCTACAGGGAAGAAGTGGCTTCCAAAGGTAATAATAATAATTTAATCTCTGGGATTTTTCCTTTTGCAATATGATTCAATTGTATTGCTGCTAAATACAAGTCTAGACAGGGCCTTGTTAAAAGCTTTAAAATCCCAGAGTAGTTTTACGTATTAGTGATTGTGAATAGCTGTTGGCATGCTGTGGGCCAAGCTGACACAAAAGCTCTCTTACAGTAATGCTCCTAAAGTTACAAACCCCTATGACAAGGACCAAAACCACTAAATAATAATAATAAAAAAAGAAATCTCCAGCTAGAAAAGCAAGCACTTTTTAGGAAACACAAGATCCATACAGATACAAATCGCAAACTGGCGAATCACTGCATCAATGCAATACTGACCCCTTGCCCAACAGATTGTCACCAGCAGCCGCAGAAGCACAGGGGTTGGAGTGATGCCAGAAAGGTGGTCATGGCCCACAGCCTAGCAAGGATTTGCAGTCAGATCTGAAGACAAAGCTGAGTAGTTATTGTGATTCATGCCGCAAATAAACTCCCTCAAGGCGGTATAATGCAGAAAAGGGAGGCAGCCATTACACATGGGTAAGGAGAGGGCACTGGGTACCTGGAAACCATTGGGAAAGGAGACATAATCCTCAGCCTAGGGTATCACTGAGGTACTGCACCCCTATATGCACAAGAGCAGCCTGTGCCATCTCCCCTTTTTCAGAGCACCATGTTCTTAGTGGCCAATTTTTAAGAAAAGGGAAGAAAATAACATGGTGCTGGATAATTACCATCGTTTGTCTGTCTGAGCTGATGACTTTCCTGTTTCATTTCCTCCTGTGTAATGTTATAGGGGACATATATGAGATATTCAGTTAGGACTGAAGCAGGGAAGTCTGCAGGAGTGTTTAGTGGGAGGTCAGGAATTTTTAAGAGGTATTATTACAAGGCAGTGTGGTTTGGGTCATGTTTCTTGCAGACATCTTGTCAAGAAACTTTCTAAATAATAAATTATAATCTCTTTATATATCGTGCAAGCTTATTAAACTCAGTCTTTAAACATAAAGCTGAATTTTGAAAATGTCTTCAGACAAGCTTAGAAACTAAAAAAAATATATAATGAAGAGAAATAAAACATATGCTGGCCAGAGTTTTAAAGACAGTAGCCGCAGCACACCAGATTTTAATTAGCAGCTACCTGCAGTGGCCTGGGATGAAATGTTTTGATGTGTGTAAATGTTTCTATAAAACAGTTGAAGTTTTCTTAGATCCTGTATCTTTGGGTTTGGTTTTTTTTTTCCCCAAAGCATCGTGATTTTCTAGTATGGACATTTCACAGACTGGGATGTCAGGAAGATCTGAAGTCTGTGCTCTCCGTCCCTTTTTCTCCAATAGTAAAATGAGGGTACTTATATTTATTTACTATGAAAGGCTCTTAGCTGTTCCAAAAGCCCAGAATTTAATGACTGGGTAGAACTAGCAGTTGTGGTAGCAATAGTTGAAGTCATAATCTTGCCATAAATCCTTCTAACACTTGGACAAGGAGAATAATGTCTTATGGAGTGGTGCAGATTTCCTCTCTGAAATACTCCTGCTGTGCCATCTTTTGCTAAAAATATCCTTGAGTTTAAATTGCACAGGCATTTTTTGGAAACATAGAACAAAATTAATGGTCTTTCTCTCAAATGCTTCCTGCAAATGGCTGTGCACTGCAAAGCCTCTGCTGACTTAGCAAAAGCACTTCACAAATAAAATCCTTGGAGGTGGCTGGGTGACCCAAGTGCCATATCTGCTTCAAATCCCCCACAGCAGCAGCTCAGCTCTGATTTGAATATGGGCTCCTTGCCTTGGCATCACCTTTTCCTTTCTGGATAGGTCAAGACTGCAAAAAATCATGGCAAAAACCCATGATGGAATCACTGATACCACCTTGTGCTCCAGAACGGTGTGGAGTGATAAAGTGGGTCTTGAAGAGCTTTTGGAGCAAGAAAGGGATGCCCAGCACCATGCTTATTGCTCATTCATCCACTGGGACTGACCTCACAATACAGAAAAAGACGAAAAGACAGGACTGACCTGGTCTGTGAGCCATTTGCAGGACTTTGTGTTAAGGGCTGATAATGTCTGATATAGTCAGGAAAAAATCCAACTTCCAGAGCACAGTCTGATTTTTATGGATGTGGGGGGAAGGGTGAGGTACATTTGCTGTCCTCTGAATAAATCCTGCCCCAAGTCAGGCAGGTGGCTGTTGATCCCTCCCAAAGGAGTGCTTGCAAATTACTGGGATATCTCTTAATCCATGTTTATCCAAATGGGAGAAACATTATATATGTGTGTGAATACAAATTTGCCCTACCTTCTGTGCCTGTGATGCTCAGTTCTGGTTTTATTATTCTGCCTTAAATTTTCTGGAGCCCACAATGAAGCATCTTGTGTCACAGCCTACACCTCCACTCACATCACCAGGGAAAGCTTCTAATTACACAGTGCTGTCCCACAGGGACCTGCTCTTGAAGAGAACTCATCAACCTGAGACACAGAGGATGCACCATGCCCTGTCCTGATTTACATTCTACACAGTCCAGCTTGACCAGCATTGGCAGCTAGCACCTTATGAGGAGATAATATTTATAAAGATATAAATCAGGGAGCCTTTTTCCAATGTAAATAGTACTAAAACGATTTGACCCTAGGTACTAATTTCCTTTCTTAATCTGCAGCCAAATAGAGCATTCTTGTAAAGTGCAAGTTTCCCTCAAAGGTGCTTTTTGTCAAACAGCTGATGGAGGTTGATGGAACGATTGGTCATGAATTGCCGGCCTCACAGTAAGGATAAAAGTGATTAAGGTAATTAAGTTGTAGGCTCTGTTACATATTAGAGATAGCTATAGATTTTTATTATCTGTCCTGTCAGGTTTAATTGGTGGCTATTAGTGTCTCGTCAGATCTGAAGATACACAAACCTTTTTAATCAGAAATCTGATTGCACCTGGGGGCATTTTCTGTCTGCAGTCAAGATTGCTTTTCTTTTCTATCATCACAGGAAATACTTGTATTCATCAGTACCAGAGCAGCTCTTGATCAAAAAACAACCTTCAGTGATCATTAGGAGGTGTTAGAAGGCCAAGGATGGATGAGTAGCATGGACAGGACAGTATGTGGGTTATCAAGGAACTGAGGGTTTATTTTCTGTATTGCTAATTACTTGTGTTTGAATCACTGGTCATTTCTGCCTATTTTGACTGTAAAATTTTCAGGGTAAGATCAGTGGCACTATATTGTATAGAGGAGAGCATATCGTTTCTCATCTTATTTTGGGACTTGTTGATCTTCCTATAACACAAACAGTTACCACAGAATACTACCAGACACTGGGGATTAAAAAAAAAAAAAAAAAAATGATTATTTAAAAGTGAGGCTTAGAGCAAGAATTTGTGACCCAGTCTGACCCAGTCACAGTTTAGAGAGCAGGAAAGGGAATTGCAAGATCAGTTAATTAACCATAGACTTGACAAGATACATTGGCAAATGATCGCACCTCTGCTTTCAAATCACATTGAGAAGCCGCTGCTTCTAACGATGTGCTACATGGGTATCTTAACCTGGAGGGAGCGTCCCTACTGCTGAACCACAAGCTCATCAGCTTCATATAACATGCTAGATTTATCCTCTGCAAATTCTCATCCACATGTATAGATTCAGTCCAATGTTGTTAAGCTTGTGAAATTTGATGGGCTCACAGCACGAGGTAGTTTAGCTGCTGCTATGTGAGATTCCCGTCTATGTTCGGGTTTATTGAAAATGTTATATCCCATCTGTTTCTAGATGCTCCTTTCATGTTCCTCCTCTCTTTAGGCTTTCTTTTCCAAAGAGTTTGCTTGATCCATGTGGAGTTAATAAGCGATTTTGGTGTGTGAGTATACGTGTAGGGACCAAGATGTCTTGTTTCATAAAACTCTGTCACTGATTTATTTCTCCTTCTGCTGCCTTGCTTCCTGTTCATTTCTTCTCGCACTTTCAGAGCAGAGGATGCTGTTTACATTAAGGATGTTTCTTGTGTTTACAAATGGGGCAGCATTTGTAAATGATTCTGAAGAGTTGTTGCTTCCAAGGAGTCTCTCCAGGCTTTCAAGAAGGGTTCTCACCACATTAGTGCTTTGTGCTCACTGTTTGCTTTTAATTTATTCTATATGTCCCAAAAATGTGCCAGTGGGACTGGTCAACTCCTGACACTGTTAACCTCCCTACCGTCTCCTGACAACGGGGCAGCCAGGGTGCATCTGGACATCAGCTCTTGCGGCATTTGCATGTGCAGTTCCACTTGCTTTTCCTTCTGTGTAATTGAGTGTGACATACAATCCTGGGGTTTTATTTCAGAAAGTCATAATTTTACCTTCAGTCTCTCCCCCATGTGTGGTTAGTCCCCATATCATAACTAGGAACACTGGAATTTTATAACAATGCCGGGGTTTGGTTTTTTGTTTTGGTTTATTTTTTCAGAAAAAAGGTAAAAACCACACTAGTTTATATCAATGTGTGCACTTTGTCTTTTGAATCCTACTTTCAGTATCATAGAATGGTTTGGGTTGGAAAGGACCTCTAAGATCACTTAGTTCCACCCCCCGTGCCATGGGGACACCTCACACTAGATCATGTCACCCACGACAACAGCCTGGCCTTTAACACTCCCAAGAATGGATTTACCATTACCACCAAAGTACATTTACCACTTCTTGGGGCAACCTGTCCCAGTGCCTCACCACCCTCACAGTAAAGAACTTCTTCCTTATATTTAAACTGAACTTCCCCTGTTTAAGTTTAAACCTTCAGGACCAGCTGATGGATTTCATTAGGTCCCATGGACTTGTTCACATTCATGTTCTTAAGATGGTCTCGAACCAGATCCTCTTCTACAGTAGGCCCAAGGTCTTCATTCTCACAGTCCCTGTGTCTGCCTTCCAAGACTTAAGCGGCATGGTCAGAGCATTTGCCAGTGAAGACTGAGGCAAAGAAGTCATTAAGAACCTCAGCCTTCTCCAAATCCAGGGTAGCCAGTTCTCCTGATAGCTTCCGGAGGGGGTCTACGTTGTCCCTAGTCTGTCTTCGCTATGTACCTAGAGAATCCCTCCCTGTTATCTTTCACATCCCTTGCCAGATTTAATTCTAAGTGGGCCTTAGCTTTCCTGACCTGGTCCCTAGCTTCCCAGACAACATCCCTGTATTCTTCCCAGGCTGAATGTCCTTGCTTCCAGCTTTTATAAGCTTATTTTTTAATTCTGAGTTTCCTCAACAGCTCTTTATCCATCCAAGGAGGTCTCCTGTCCCTCCTGCTGCACTTGTTCTAGTAGGGATGCAACACTCCTGAGCTTGTAGCATGTGATCCCTGAATATCAACCAACAGTCTTGGACTCCCCTGCCCTCTAGGGCTACATCCCTTGGAACCTTAATGAGAGGCACACCAAAACTTACTTTAAAGACACATTTGTTGGTTTGGACCTTTGTTGGTTTGGACCTTTGTTGGTTAATTAGAAAGATCAGCCAGAGGCATGGATCGTCATTGAAGTCTTTTGCCACTTTTAGTGGATTTTGTGCTTCTCTTGACACCTGAACCATACAGATACACTGGAAATAAATGCATTTATCAGCTAGATGTGCACACACTTGCCATGGAAGAGTGGACACCAATTTGAATTGACTACCATCCTTTTTATCCTGGAATTTGCGGGGGGATATATTTTCCTGAGGGTCATGACATAGGTTTTACATAGCTTAAAATGAAAAGCACATGTTTGCATAAAGGCAAAGTACACCAATATCTAAGCTGTGAAAGAGGAAGAGTGACCAAGCCAAATATCTTTGTCTCAATGAGGCAGGAACTCAAAGCTGAGAACTGTGTACAAATAAAATGCCAAAGCCATTGTCATTGTTTGTAGCTTTTTATAAAAGAGGAATGCTGTAGGCTGATCCCAGTGGGCAAATCTAACCTGGAGTTTTGCTGAGCCAGTGTGACTTGAAAACACACTTTGCAGTAGGCAGAGAGGAACTGATGGCTTTTGGAAAAGATCACCTGAGTGGGAGCATTTCTGTGTCTTCTGAGACAGGTTTAAAGGGTGGCTACAAATGTTCAGCTCGTAGCTGCAGAACATCTTTATTTAAATTGTACTGGATGTAATTTCTTGGATGAGATGAAAACCTGAGGTCTTGAACTCCTGTTTTAAGGGGGTTTGTTTGTTAGTTTGTTTTGAAGTGCAAGAAAATCTGATTTTGCATTTCATGATGTCCCAGTGTTCTTACTAAATTGCTGCCAATTATAGTCAGTCAAATCTTGGGGGAAGTTTTTTTAACCACTTCATATCCAAGTAAATTTGCCTGGGAGAAATTAAACTGGGAAAAAATACTTGTCTAAACAAGCATTTTGGGAGGAGGTTTGAAACACACATTGCACTTGCTAGAGCTTCTCAGGCTTGTGAGAGCTGAGGAAATTAACTAAAATCACTAAATAGATATCTGAAACCTTACTTGTGTCAAAAAACACCCAATCCTGCAAGTGGAGATATGTACCGTCAAATTGTTGCAGGGTTTCTGTTTCAAAAAGAATTTTAAGTTATACACAGAAACCTTCATATGGTACGGGTTTAATATGTGCAATTCCAATTTTAAATACAATCCATGAGTCAAGTATTAGGTAGGGCTGATGATGCTGAAAAGTTATGCAGAGAAAGGTCAGAAAGAGACTGATGCTTCTGTGATAATGCAGCTTTGGCTATTTGGGTATTCTTTCCATTTCTGTTTTTAATATGCTCCATTACCAGTAAAATATGCAAGTGTAATTCCAGCTTTACTATTTTTGAAGTGCTACTTGAACATTGTAGGAATCTTTTGGCAGGAAAAATGTATCTTTCACAGGAAATTCTATAACAATCAAGATAAGTTTTAATATTCTTTTTTTTCAAAGAAATGTGGATCAAGCACTGCTCTGCAAACTGATACTCTAGATGAAGCAATGAGCTTGAGCTGCCTGAAAGCGAAGGGAAGTCTACAACTCCTTACATCTGCTGTTATCTGCCTTTCCAAAAGGTATTTTAATTAATTTGTATTCTTGGAAATATCATTTTCTGGGTCAATGCTGTATGCTGCTGTTGCCAGAAAGTCCCTCCTACTTCAGGAGAAAGTGGCAGCCCTGATGTGGAGATGTGCCTGACCAACATGAGCTGTTATCAGCTCTTCGGTCTGACAGCAGCTACCTGGAAGTTACCAACCTTTGGTATTCAGTTACTGATGCAGTGGATTTGATCGGGAGGTCTTGAAAGACTCAGTGTTTAAACCTCTTAACCATCCATGCTTTGGGTTTTAATGTTATTCCTACAAGCATCTCTGATGTAAAGTATCTCTGATGTAAAGAGAAAATTGTGTTCTCTCTTGGCCATTACGGGAAATACCTTTCAAGGAAAGGGCAGCATTTACATCTTTAAAAAAAATTAATTCAAGATCAGAAGTAATGACCTCCAATTCTATTTTTCTTTCAAGGTTTGGTACCCTGAACCATCTGATTTTACCTAATAATGCTGCAGCACAACAACTGATCAGTCTTCTCTTCTTTGTTCCTAAGTAGCCTCCACCAAGATGTTAAGCTGCATTGCTTTGGGTAAGGTACCATGTATGCCAATATTGTTTTGCACGGAAAATTTTCTGATGTTTGATCGCCTTGGGTAAGACATTTTTGGTGAATCATTATACTGAAATGCAAAGAAGGTAACTTGAGAAAGATGCTTATGTTTCTGTAGCACTTTGCAGCAGATGTCTCCTATTTACTGCTTTATTTTATTGCTTAATGACTGGATCTCGAGTAATTGAACAATTTGACAGATATTTATTTGTAAAACGTGATTCATTTAGTCAGACATTGTGAAACAGTTTCATGCCAGTTCTAGAGATTTCAGTAGAACTTTCTAAAGATGCAAGCATTCAAGTAAATTGCTCATGTCAATAGCACATCCACTTTTTACTGTTCTTTACTGCACAAAAATATTTGAGTTGACAAAAAAGCGTTGGTGAACAGACTACAGGGACTTCTGAACTTTAATCAACCACAAGCACTGGCAGGGTTCAGAAGTAATTTCCTAACTATGAATCACCTGCAGACAATGAATCACATACTGGAGAAGATTGCCAAATAAAACAAGCCATCATGTATAGCTTGCATTGACTGGACTATGGAAAGGCCTTTGATTCACCTAGCTGAAAGAGAAGCTGTGATGAAAGCACTGAAATAAAGGCATAAAAGAATGTAGGAATCCCAAACCACATCTGCTAGCAGTGAATGGCGACATTTAAGTTCGACAAGGAAGATAAAAGAAAGTGAGACTAAGCAAAATAGCAGGCAGGAGACACTATCTTACTGGAAAAGACTTGCCTGGAGAAGAACTTCACGAAGCATTTCTGGGAAGAAGACCTTAGCTTAACTTCAACCATATGTGCAAGCTCAGATTTCAACTGCGATGGAGCAGTTGTCTTTTCTGAAATGGCCAATGGATCTCTGGGTGATTTTTAGGGGAGCTGAAACGTGGGGATAGCAGGGAAGACAAATGGCAGGGGAAGGCTGAGGAGAGAAGGCACTCTTTCAGCAGTCAGCCTGGAGCTCCCTGAGGTGAACAGAAAGCTTCTCCAGGAATTTCACAGGCCAGACTCCTTCTGCTGAAGAAGTGCTAGGTTTCCATCTCTAACAGAAAGGGGCCAAGATTTTGGGTGATAACAAAAAAAAAAACCAACAAAAAAAACCACAAACAAACAAACAAAAACACAAACAAAAAAAAAAAAAGGGGGGATAATGAAATAGGAGAAGAAAGCCAAAACTTCCTGCGGGCTGTAAAGACTCATACATAAGAATAAGTCCTACCACAAGGAAAAGAAATAGAAGAAGGAATAAAATTTGCTTTTTTAATATTTTATTTCTTATAAGAGGTATTTGGCCATTCTTTCCCAGGGAGTGATACAATAGCTGGTAAAGCAATGGCAGCGGAAGCAAAAAAAAAGGCCCTGCAATTATCTAGACTTTGATGATTCCCCTCTGTTTGTGCCAGTATTCAATAAACCCTCAAATTGCATGCTGTAGCAGGAGAGTGAATTTACTGCAGCCAAAATCATATGAGTGCAATGAATCAAGACAGCCTTTCTGCACTGCTTATGTCTGGCTCATGTATTATGCTCCACATACTAATGTATATAAAAAAAAAGGTAAAGCAGAACTTCAGAATTGCTATAGTAGCTCCCAGATAATGCAGAGAAACTTGCTGCCAGCACAAGGAGGTAATCACAGGTACCTCTGCAAAACAGGACCTGGTTTATCTCCCTGCTACTTCAACAGGCAATAATTGGATAAAAATCTGAATTTGCTCCCTGCTACCAAAAACAATCCCATCAAGGAGCTGCGGTAGCCCAGCCCTTTCATACTGGGAACTTTACAGTCAGAAAGAGTTAATTCCAGTTGGCGACAGGCCTTTAATTCGTTCTGAAGAAAGTCTGGTCTGAGCCGGAGAGACCTTGAGCACTTCCCCGAGCAGCCACAAGAGAGCACCCGGCAATTAGGCTGGGAGGGCTCTGAGCTGTTCTGGGAAGGAAAATAAATCACTGACAACATTGAGTGAAACCCTTCGCAGGATTCCCTCCTTGCCTTAAACTCTTTAAGCAAAATTGGAGTCAGGAATGCAAGCCAGGGTTAACTAAACCCTCACTACTTGTTTGAGCCACAAGTTGCTGCGAGGTTTAGTCGTGGGTTGGTGAGTCGGGGCAGTAGCTGTGGAATACTGCCCCACTGCAGGGAAAGGGGGAATTTCTCCCCTGGCTTATGATATTCTTGTTCAAAGCCAAAGGCTGCCTAATGACTGCTGGTAATGTCAACAGCTGTTTAGCAGCAGCTAGCTCTTTACCTAAGTTGCCCATTTTCCTGTGTGCTGAATAATACTCAGGCATTGGCTGATCAAAGAGCCTGCCCATGAAATGCAGCTGAAATAAGTTTTCCACACTTTATTTCTCACATGTTAGATACTTTGATACAGACAAAAAATGTTGTGTGTACAAGCAGGCATGGGAAAGGGGTCTGTAGGGAGGCAGGGATGGCCTGTCCCGTCACCCACCACCGTCCACCACCAGACACATTTCTGACGGTCCCATGGAGAGCTTCATTGCTCCCAGCAGACATTAAAGCCTCAGTTCAGGTTTTACCTTTGTTTTCAAAGAGTTTATGCCAGATTTACTGTAAGGTTTAGGGTGAACTGCAAAAAAAAAGACATACTTATAATACATAATGGAAAATAATTTACATAGAAGTTTATGTTCCTGGACAGTGCTTTCAAACATTCCAGATAGTATTAAAAAAATGCAGAAATCACTGCTTCTAAAACCTCAGATCACATATGAATCATGTGAGGCACAAGTTTACTTGTGTGGTCACTGGGGTACATATTTTCACAGGCATGTAAGAGCTTCTCTCAGGCTGCAGCACGGGCACAGGTCCGAGGTAGCGTGCCCCGCTGAGAGTTGTGATTGCCAAGGCTCTGATCCCATCCCACTGCTGCTGCCAGAGCTGCTGGTGACTTGCACACCCCTAGAACATACCCCAGCTGTTCTGCAGCAAGGCTGGGGCTGGTGTCCACTCTGGCGGGCAGGGGCACAAGTGATGCCTTGCATGGCACAGTAAATACCCTCAGCAAAAGTGTTTTGGCTCTTTGGTTTCAGCTGTGGCGTGTTTCTGAGTCAGGGCTCCATCCCTTGGCGGAGAGACTTTTTGCTCCTAGGTCTGGGTTTGGGAAAGTTCTTTGTTGAGAGGAGGAAGAAGGAAAAGGTGCCTATGGCTGAAGGGTGTGTAAAGGGAATTCGGTGCTTTGCTTCACATACTCAAAGGCACCTTGCTCTCAGTTAGGAGCCTCTGGCAACACCAGCCCCACTCCCTGGTACTGTCAAATTGGAGCTTTTCAACAGTGATAAAAAAAATAAATATTTTTAGAAAACAACAAAGTAATTAAACACCAATACAGCTTTGTGTGCTCCTCATATTTGGCTGCCCCTTGCAGAGACACTCTGGCTCCAGCCATTCAAGCTGTTTCCTATTTCTTGACTTGAAAACCAAGCAACTACAGCCACAAGCACTGCCCTGCACTGGCCTGCGCTGAACTCATGCAGGAGACACACACCCAACCTGGGCACAGGTGCATGGACTCCCACACCTTTCAGCCAGGGGTAAATTAAAGTCATCTCCTTATTCCCAGGGTTAATCATGGCCACTGTGGTTGCTGCCATCATTTTGGTGAGCGGTCAATGCTATCTCCAAATTGTATGAGCATATATGCAATTATACGCAATACTTATATATAATTAATACTTATATACAATACTGTTACATGAATATTGTAAGCATATAAAATTAGGGAGAAGTGAAAAGCAGCAAGATGTACAAAGCCATGTTTGAAACCATGTCAAGTCCAGGAGTATTTCCAGTCCTGCCTTTGGGAGAGTCAGACCCTAATTTAGCTGATGCTTCATTCAGGTTGCCATGTGGAGTAATACTGGTAATTAAGTCTGTACTTAAATATTACAGAAAAGGTAAGAAAACAAGATCTTGCTTAATACTTAATAGATACTGAATATTTAATATAAAAGTTTATGCAAACAAATTCAGGTGGTGGAGATCAAATGGTTGGTTCAATACCAGGTGCCACAAAGTGTACCAGAAAGTGCTTTGAAGGACTCCCATAGTATTTTATGGGGAAAGGGAAGGTACAGTACGTAATAGGTCTATTTCTCTAAATAAATTCGGGTTTATTGATGGACAATAACAAACACCTTGTGGTGGTGCCACTGGAAAGCAGTACCAAATGGCCAGCACCCAAGTCAGATTTTCCGGTGTTTTCTCTCTCCATTCATTTGATCATCCTAAAATGTTTTCAGAAGTTAAAATTCTTCCTTCTGATGTATCTTGTACCCAGTAAATGCTGTTTATATTGACCACAAACAAATCTTAACTGAATCTATACAACTAATGTCCAAGTTCAGAGAACAAAAATAATCATTCCAAAAAGTGTTTAAGATGAAATCAAGCTAGGATTTCCAAAGGTTGGTGGAAAATATATTTTGATAGTGTGGGCTTACAGTCAGGCTGCTAAAGACACCTTCTGGATCTGTTTTAAGAATTGCTTATTAACCACTTCAATAATAAACAGACAGATTAAAAGCATGCAACAACAGAAAATCCAGTGGATATTTCACTTGATATCCTCAAGCACGACACATTTATCTAATTCAAAAATTCCTGTTGTTGATTCTGTAATGTGATTCAATGTTTACTTCAGTTAATGATTTTTAGGGATCTTTCATTGGCCTTTTAATGCTATAAATGCAGCAAAGATCTGCGTGAAATATAAGGGTTAGGTTTGCTTTTGAAATATAAACAATATGAAGGAATTTAAATTATTACTTAATCTTCACCAATGAGTTTCTGGATTGCCATACACACCCAAAGTGTTGTACAGTAACATAGTAATGCAACATAACTTAGGGCCTGACTCTGTAAAGCAAGTGAAGGATTTTACTCCCCTATGTGGCTTCATTTGTGTGCTTCAGTGGTAGCAAGACCAGCCTCAAAGGCTAGAGCTGCTCTTGGAGGGTGCAGAGCAATTATTTTCAGGGCTTTTCTGTAGTAGACACCAACTCCTAAGTTGTTGATAGCTCAAACTCTAAAGTGTGGCTTTAGCAGTAAATATGCCTATTTCAACGTTCCTTCTGAGGGAAATGTCATGGCATATTTAATGGTCTCTTTAATTGTGTTTTAATGCTTTCTTAAAGTCATGTTAAGCTGGGGACTCTGGCTGCTGGGGAGAGATTAACCAGGAAAGTGTCATTTGGAGAACTCACCTAACCCTGCAGAGACCGAAGGCTTAACAAGAAACAGTTGGTCCTTAAAAAGGTTCTCATTTCTGCTCTGAGCTGAAAATTACTTGTCACGGCTGAATTTTGAAGCCAGTGAATAAAATGCGAGGGTTAGTGTTTTCTTCAGTCTCATGAAAATAGGTTACAGTGGGTCCTTGCAGTTTACAGATATTTAATGTTTCCAGGATTGTTTTAAGATACAATTGTTAGGCATGTTTAAAAAAGAAAAAAGGATCTTTCAAGAGCTCATTTCCCAGAACATTACCAGCCAGCAGCCCTAGCAGGCTCACACCACACGATTGTTGACTAATACTATGTGCTTTGCAAAGAAAAAAAAAAAAAGAAGAAACAAACTGTTATATGTTTTTTGTTGAGATATATTTAGAGAGCTTTCTTATTGTTAAGAGCTTTAGGAACAATAATCAGTGGTATGTCATTCTGGTATTGTTAGCAAAGTCCTTTCTATTGAATTTTCAAGATGTTGTAAAGTGAGATTATGTGAGTAGCACCTCTGGACACTTTTTCCCATCATTGTGTTGGTATCAATCGCTGACTTCCACTGTTTCTCCTGGTATTAAATGAAAATGTTGTTTCCCACTACGCTGATTGGAGGCTGTATAATGCATGACATAACTGATAACCCTACCGAGATTACGCATTGCAGGATTCAAACTGCACGAGAAATTTGCAGAACAAAGTAAGTGGCCACTTGGACTGGGAGACAAAGTTTAAAAGAAAATGTACTGGGATCATTGTTTCAGCTGAAATGAAGAAACATTATAAATGAGTAATTTATGAGGCTGGTTCCTCAGGTTTTGGATAAAATGCCTTATTTTTTGTTTGTTTGGTTGGGGTTTTTTGTGGGTTTTTTTTGTTTGTTTGTTTTTTTTTCTGTTTGGAGAGAAGCTAGACTGCATTTTCCAGGGGCAAAATGTTTCCCTTAGACACCCCAGCCTCGTTCACCCCCAGCAGAGCTGTATCAGAGCAGAAGCCCACACCCTGCTGAGACTCCTGACATTTTCCAAAGAGGAAATATTAAAAATTCAGTGGCAGAGCAGAGGAGGAGGAAGTTACGCTTTGGAACTAGCGGTGAGCTGAGGAAGCCAGATTTTTCAACTCTATAATAAAAAAAAGTGAAAATAATGAGAAGCTTTGAGCTAGCTTCTGTGTTACACGCACCACCAGGATCTGGGTAATGTAAAGAGTGACATAGGGAGCTCCCTTATAGAAGTTTTTGGCCAGTGTCATTTCCATGGCACCATGTCAGGTTGTTTTGGTTTTGCACTCATGCTTCAAAGGGTTTCTTTTTTCCAGGGGTGACTGAGCTGGTCCAACACTGCTGTGCCATCCTGCTGGTTACCCATGCATGCTGCTTCTCCCCAGAACCATGCCAAATTTAGGCTGGTTCAAGATTTTTTTTTTTTTAATTTTTTTTTTTTTAGGTATTTACCCCAATTTTTCTTTAGTTCTTAATACAGTGACTTCTCTTTCAACTTTGCTCCTTCCTAAGCTAACAGAGGGTGGCAAGTGCAGAGCTTGGCTTAGGACCAGCACAAGGGGAAAGAAGAGGTCACTGTGGCTTCCCACTCTCTGTTCTTCCGTACTAGCTGCAAAAAAAAAAAATCATTGGTAAAATCCAGTTATAGTTATGATCCTGCCCTTCAGCATCCCTCAGCTTGGTCTGTAAACTCAGATGGGACAGGGGCAAATTCAGACCTCATTCTGGCATTCCTCAGCTGATGGGGTGTTATGTCCAAAAAGTAGTTCCTGATCTCTCATTCGAAGTTTTTATGGACAAGTGTAAAGCTGGAGAGAGTTGCTCCATGCAGTGGTTAAGGTTTAATAGCTCTTAAGTAATAAAACCAGCAGAACTGCTTCCAAAAAGAGTACCAGGGAGTCAAGTCTAAATGTAATAAAGGTCTTTACTTCATTACAGTGGATTGCAAAGTGTTTTGTGACTTGTGGTTACACAGAGCAGAGGGTCTGTGTATCCTTCTGAACTAAACTTTTATGACACAGTTGTGATTGAAGCCGACTGGACTTCACTTCTCTGGGAGTACCCTCCTAAGAAAGGGTAGGCATGTGTCAGTGTGCAGGGTCTTTACACTGGTACAAGGGTGGCAAAGATTATCCTCCTTTACAACATGAGAGGCAGGGTGATATAAAACATCCCTGGCCATGCTCAGACTGCAGATGAATTTGGTCATTTCTGGGATTTTCACACAAATCGCACTAAAATTCAGGAAAGGTTCAACACTTAAATTCATTTCCACATCTCAGCTTATGCCTTCATTTATTTTCATTTGTTCTAGTGTATTAGCCCTTCAGATGTAAGAGAAGTGCTTATTTTGGAAGTGGAGAAAGACCTCCAGACAAGACAAAGAGAGCACCGTTGGAGGATGCTGGGCTTGTGTTACGTGGGAGAAGGATGTAACTCACTACCTTTGTCTCCCTTGCTGGCAACTTTAATGCAGAAGGCCATGCAGTGAGGTACTGGGTGAGCACTCTGAGCTGTCTTATCCACCACTACTAGAAACTCCCACTCCACTTAATAACTTTTTCAGGGTGATTTTCTAGCAGGAGTTTCTCTGTCGGCTGCTCTCAGGAAGAGAGACCAGCCAGCATGAGGGCAGGTGCTGGCCTGGACAAAGGGCCTGCTTTGCTGAATGACCATGTTACACCACTGCATACCTCAGCCTAATTAGTGTGAGGCTGCCTGGACCTTAATTGGGCCTGACAGATGCCTGTTGAAAGAGATTCTCCAGGAATTAAAGCGCTACTTCTCTAGTTTGAGTTGGCTGGTAATGCAAAACACAACATGATTTTTGAGAATTTTCTGCACTTACCATGAAACAAATATGCCACAGGTATCAAGCAGGCTTTGTTTTGGGGCTATAATCATGTTACAAATTGAATGCTTCCACATGCGTGTGCTGGCACATCTACCCTTGGCTATCTCACATTTATGCGCCCCAAGGTACAGACGCTGAGGTCTTGACATAGCATAATATAGATCTAAATATATTTTCCAGATTGCTTTAACACATGCTAATGAAAATGAGGAGTAAAGGCCTGAAAGAAGCAGCTGTTTAACATTTTCCTCAATCCTAGAAAATCAACTTCTTAATTACTGATAATTTAAGCATCAAAATGACCACTAACCCTCCTCTCCCACTAGACCCTCCCAAGCTGGGAGGCCTGCTTTAAGACTTTCAGGCAAAACGTTTTCTTAGAAGTACAGCATTTCATCAAATTTTTTTAGCCTTTCTGGAATTAATTTGTATTAAAAAAAAACACGAAAAAGGAGGGTGCCTTTCGGAGGTGCCTTCTTTCAGACCCTCCAGTCAGCCAGCCAGAGCAGATACTGCTAACTCTCCTATCCAACGCATTATATGAGACTACTTTTATATTTCCAGGGCACCATCATAATAAAAGGTTCTCCAAACTTCGCTGAATGAATTTATAGATATAAATAGCTTCAATTGCCATTAAAATACAGACACTCCTAGATCAGAAAAAAGGAGTCTCTGTTTCCAGCAATCAGCAGCAAAGGGATCTGTGTTCAGGCTTGTCTGTAGTCATAGCCAAAGGGACTACTAGTCCAAAGCAAAATTTGGGCAGTAGGTTTGGGAAAAAGGATTCAGTCTTACTAGATGTACCATGAGTTCCTGAATCACTTCGTAGCAGTGGGGCCTCTTTTCAGGGATTATTTAAATGTTAGTCTGATTAAAATCTAAATTCTGGGAAAACAGTAAATTTTGCTGAAAATTGTTTTTCTCTAGCAGCAGATGAATCTGAGCTGGGGAAAAAAAAATAAAGGAAAACGAATACAGTATTTCTTTTCTTTTTATTTGATGTTCTCCCCTTCACCCTCTCCCCAGATTTCATTAAGTGTCTGAATTGTAAAGCTGAGCTTTTCCTAAAGCTGGCGCCATTTTCTTTATAGAAACGAAAGATGAATTAATCGGGATATTGGAAGCCACAGAGTGGGTGTATTTGCAAACCTACCCAGCCATTCAATGGGATGGGAAAGAGGATGGTTTTGGCCAGGCTGCAGAATACATTTTTCTTATAACTGGAGTCCTGGCATAGTACATGGCCTCTGACATGGAGAAAAGGGCTTTCTCTTTGGTGCTGAATGCCTTTGTTTTGTTTAAATCATTACTGGAAGCATCTTTAAAATAAGCTAGCTTTTCCATGCCACTATATGACGGAGCAGCAAAACCACAAATGAGAGTTAATATAGCTGGAAAGCAGCAGAGTGTGGCAAAACGATCCAGGAGTTTGCAGCAATTCTCCGTTATGTCTGAGCAAGAGGGACCTGACAGAAAGTTTTAAAGTTCAAGACATGCATGGAGCAACGGGCCAAACTGAATCATTGAGCGAAAGCAACCTCACAAATGTTTTTATAATAACTTCCTCTCCCATACTCCTCAAATGTGGCTACTAATGCAGAAAACCAGCAGGGCTGACACGGGAACAGCAGCCCAGACCCACTGTGGTATTGAGGATCTGGGCCAGGGTGAAATATTGATTAATCATCTTGTCATGCTGGTGCTTTGTTAGATTCCGTAGATAGGAATTGAGGCAGTAATGTGCACCTCCTTCATCTAGTAAGGCTGCTGTATCACATGGGAATGATTTGCTGACTTATGGAAAACTACTACAGTGGGGTGAACAGTAGGATGAAGCTGAAATAAGCTGAAGTGGTTTTTTCTTAGTATTGAAATTAATTTTTTCTAAAAAACCCAGAAAAATCACTGTAGCAGAAAGCCAGAAACATTGGTCCTCACATACCAATCTGTTTGCATCTGGACAAATGCATCTGTGTGGTCCATCAGGAAGGGTATCACACCAAGACAAAAAATGTCCAGTTTTCTTGGTTTTCTTGGTTTATTTAGGCTAATCAAATCTGGATTGCTTTTTAGCTGTTCCTCTGGGTGAATAACTCTGCCAGTGAGAAAAGGCAATGAAAATCAAGGCCATGGTAAGGTACCCACCATGGAGTTGAAGGACCCCTTGTGATACGTTTTGCCCCCCTCTGCTCTGTGCACCCCATAGACAGTGCTGCCAGGCAGGATATGCTGACATGAACATAGAAAGCTCAAGGCTCTCAAAAGGACTGTGCACCCAGGAATTTAATGAGTTGGTGGCAGCTGCTCCCTGATGGTCAATAGACCTGGTTATGAGCAGGTTAAACTAACCCCTATGGCTCAGCTCAAGGAGTACTTTCCCTGACAGTTATATGATGGGAGTGTGCTACTGTAACTCAGAACATTAAACCCAGGGGAAAACTGTCCCACCCCTTCTCCATCTCCCAAAACCCCTTTCATCTAGGGCAGGTGAGGGTAAAGCTGATAAGAACTGTCATTGCATCAAATTAAAGGGGAAAATGATCTGGAAAGTTGTTTGCAGGTAAAACTTGATTAATCTATTTGTTCTCTTTATTTGGCAGAAACCTAAAACCAAGTCTCACGGTGACTTTAACTGCACTAAAAATAATAGCCTATTTATGCAATTATCTGCATGTAGCTGACCACTGGTTCAGGCCAGCGAAGTGAGTAAAAGAATAGGCACACAGGTGCTTTTTTTTACTTATTTTTCTATTTACAGGTGTGGTTTTGGCTTCCTGCATGAAAAAACATTGACCTGTAGGTCTCAGCTTGCCATAACTTGTGCATGAGCCTCAGGAGCTGTTAAGTGCAAACCAAAGCCCATGCCTGTCCTCACCGAGTTTGGATTCAGCCCTGCCAGTGCTCCTGTTGATACATGATGGTTTACACAGCTGGGCTGAAGAGGAGAATGATACATATAGGTTATTATGAAATATTCAGGATCTGGTGAGCTATGAGAAGTCTTTATATAATGAAACAGACTGAGAGAGGAGTGCCCCTTGCCTTTGGCCTGGAGACAAGGCTTCCATCTTCGGGGGTACTTTTGGCTTCAGTGCAGCCAGCTTTAACCAAACCTCCTGCAAATCACATTCCTTAAATGTGTCTTTCCCATAGGGACAATGCTGGATTTAATATACAGTTTGTTACTAACTGCTCTGGGTTACTGTGCTCCCTCATTGCTGCTCATGCCAGCTCCCTAGCATCTGGGAACAGCAAGCCTTGCTTCCACTGCAAAAAAAAAGGACTTCACAGGGTGTCATATTCACTCCTTCGAGTCACTTAAACTGAAGGACAATCCTGTGCAGTAGCTGCAAAGACCAAGTTTGGCCCAGGGTGGCAGGCAGGGACATCCCCAGGGTCTCCTTTGGAGCACTCTCAGTTCTTCCATCTCTGCTGATAGGAACTGCAGTAAAATGTGCATCACCTGGGCCAGTGCTGGCTCCCTCCTGGATATCCCATCTTCCACCACTCTGCAGGCCCAGAAGAAGCTGGGCTTTGGACCCAATTTCAAAAGGAACACGCAAACTAAATTTTCTTTTAAAAAAAGATTCTAAAGGCTCATTTCATGCAGTTGGAGGCCCATTTAGCTTCTCAGCTATGGACTTTCATCATTCTGGTGAGTCGAGTTTTGCTATTAGCCAGCTACTTCCCAACATCATCCTCATGAACAACACGTAGAGGTGTTTGCATCACCAGCCCAAGCTCAAGGCTCTACAACAGTGTTTGAAGGTGCACCAATCCTTCCTGTAAAATGAGTTAAGTATTTCTCTCTTCCAAGGTAGTTTTGAAACTTAAAAGACTGATCTAAAACCCCTCGATGGTGTGAACGAGTCCAAGATGCTTTGCAATGCCCCATCCTCTGGTTACCCTTACCCTTATGACCCAACAGACACAGCCTTTGCTTCCCAGACTGCAGACAAATTATGTCATTTCTCCCTGACCCAGACAAAAACAAGACTAAAGAAAAAAAGATCCCTTCAGTTTTGTAGTCCTTTATTATTTTTTTTAAGTTGATCCTCCCATAGTAATGTACTGAAATGCGTAACAGTTACATTGTACAAAGCATTTAAAGAAAGTACCTCAACTTGCCGATTATTTCAAAATGAGATTATAAACAAAAGGAAAAATAAATCTGGTCCCTCACTAAAGGCCAAAAAAAACCCCCAAAAAATAACTGAATACCTTCTGTTATTTATTTATTTTTTTAAAACATAAATTTGGAACACTTCATCTTACAAATAGGATTAACATGAACATAATAACATCACACAAGTTCGCAGACAACCAGCTTAAAATATTGGGTACAGTTTTTAATCAGAAGAATCATGCTTTCATGAAGAAATTATAACTGTTTATACAATCGAATCAATTTACTGTATTACAAAAAAAAACAACCAACCAACCCTAAGTCGCATCTATTAGTTATTTAGTTCATTAAAAGGCAAAAATAAAATAAAAAGAGGAATGTAAGAAAATTTCAAACACTGTTTTGCACTCCCATATACACAGATCAGTTCACCTCACTTTTTTTGAAGTACATGGGTGCCTTATATCGTAACGCAGGGGGGGACTGGAGCAGTGCTGTTTGTTACAGGAACAGTGCTATTTTTAATCAACAAACAATCGTTTGCCAACAAATAAATACATGGTACACACAACACAAAGAAGAAATTAGAGGGTAGGGGAGAAAGGAAACAATACAACAAAACAGTGATATGATTGTCGAAAATTAAAATCTCCTTACAATGATTTGAACTAGTGGTGCTGTCGATAAATGCAGTGCTTTCACGGAATTACCTGGATGATTTAGCTTCTTGGAGTAGTGAACATTCATAGTTTACAATATACACAAACCTCTTATGTATTGTTTCTCAGAGTTCTTATTATTTTTTTTTTCCTTTTTTTTTTTCCTGTTTTTCCTTTTTTTTAACAATGCAGTTGAGAAGGCAAAACAATCACGGAGAGAACAAAATATTCCCTGTTGCTTCTTTCTACATTTACGATGGATATTGTGCATTTGATAGAACCATTTTCTTTCTTTGAAGGGCTAAAATGCGTAAAGCTTTAATGAAGAGATTTGTACATGAAAGCAACTGTTCCAAATCCTGTGTCAAACTATCTTATACAAAAAGAAAATCAATTCAGTTCCTACATTAAAAGAGTGCCCATGTGTGTATCAATGCAGTCTTAACCCTTTTGCCCCTGCCCCTCAAAGCCGGGTGAACTGGAAGACACTTTTTCCCAGCGCTGGTTTACATAATCCACTGAAACTTTTATTTTTTTTAAGTCGCATTGATCCTCCAGAAGTCAGCAGCTGCCTTTGCTGTGCAAAACAAAATATTGAGAATAAATAGTTTATTTCTTTTTAAAATTATTCTGTTTAAGGTCACCGGACTTTAAATGAGTGACCCTGCAGATTTATAAGGCATTCTGCTCAGCAGTCTTTTTAAATAGTCATGTATGAAAGAGCCATGCTACTGGTTTGGACTTGGTCCCATTCTCGATATGACTTCACAATGTCATACGTGACTGATGGACTGAATGGCGCTGGATTCTGCAGCAGCTCTTGCCATAGTGTGCCACATATTGGGAGAATTGTGGGATGCAGAATGAAGGGAGTCCTTGTCAGAGAGAGAGAGCATCATCGCATACGCCTGGATGGCAAAAGAAGAAGTACAAATAGGTCATGATCCGCCAGCATGGATCTGAGCTTGGACCCATGCCATCCTACACAGTTAGGGCATCATTTAGGCTACAACTGCTATTCTCAACTTATTTTTTAAAAACATCAAAATGCGTCAGGTAAAACCACTGTCAACCTTTTCACTGACGCTTTTGACTCACTAATAGTAATAATAATTTCTGCTTTCATCTGGCTTCTCAAAGCTCTGAGAAACCTTTGATAGTAGACAAGGTCTCAGAGTCTCCTTTGCCTTCAGACTCTTGGCACAGAAAGCTCTTTTCAAGAGCCTGAGGAATCACATTATCCCTTGGCTGGTCCTGTATTTCATACCAAATACCACAGTCTCCAGAGCTGATCTTTTCTACAAGCATATTCTGCAGTTTTAAAAATGGATTTTTTTTTTTTAAAAGGGGTTAAAAAGACCAATTTTAATTAATGTTTTAAAAAAAAATATCAAGAACTAGCACTAGGATATCAGCCTAGTTATTGCTGTATAAAAAACATGCTGAAGACCAAAAGGCACTAACATCCAACAGACTATAATAACAAGTACCAAAAAGCCAAGCTAGCCAGATCAAGTCAAATCCCTGCAAGGCAGCAGCTACACGCCACAGCATCAGTGTGACCACACCAGCTGTCTGAAAGCAAGAATGGGAGTACTTCTTATGTTATCTCTGCAGATGGCAGGTAGGAACAAAAATAGCCAAAGAGAAAGCAATCCCTCCGTTATCAGGAACCAGAGCACCCGCCAGGTCTCGCAGGTGCAATGGGAGCATAGGAGGGGGTCGGGGCAGGCTGAAGATTGCGGGTGCAGAGCACAACCCTGTCTGAGGAAGCTGAAACAACCTTGCCTGCCACACACTAACAGTTTAATCCTTCAGGTATTTGGTGACAGTAGCATTTTAACTGAGTTAAGCTTTTACCTGGGACTTGGATTTCCTGTACAAGGGCTGTTTTAGGTCCTCTGGCAGCTGGGAAGTATTGAAAGCTGCCAATTCAGGGTCACTATATTGATTTTCTTCCATTTTCCTCATTTTGAGGCTATCTGTGAAGTGCCTTATGTGGTCCAAAGCCGAAAGTCCAGTCTTATTATACTCCTCCTCTTTATACCTGCAAAAACACCATAGAGGTTTTAACATCAATTAAATGATCCTCTCTGCATTCCCTCATCCTCTCAGATGTACATATTTGAGGAATTTCCCCCTTTTTTTACATTCATAAGCCACCTTGCCCTGTGGAACTTTGATCTTGAAATAAAAGAAATTTCCCTTTACTTTCTAAAGAGGAGAGGGTGGGCAGTGGGAGCAGGGGAGGGAGAGGTTGTCTCTCTTCTGGTGTCTCCACGGCATTTCACATAACCATTACAGGAGATCCACATTGGTATATGGAGTAGATAATGTCACTCCCATGAACATTTCCTGTCTCACTCAGAACATGACAATAGCTCCCTGAGCACAGTTATTTTTCCTCTGAAGGGCTACAGGTTGCCTGAAGAGACTGAAAACAGGGCTGGTATTGACCCAAACAAAGACACATGTTGCTATCGTAACTGGGAATCTGGCTACATCGGACCGGTTCCCAAGGCACACAGTTTGGCGCTGGCACTCTTGTATGGTTTATTGTTTTATTCCACATATCAGGCATGCCAATATTCGGAAGAAACCAACCTGCCAGGGGAAGCTTTGCAGTTCATGTCCAAAGTACTTGTTTCCTCGTAATCCTCCTCTGGAGTCCCCTCATGTATGTCACTCGTAACAGGCTCTTTGATTGCTTTCCCTGCAATTTCACTCTCTTCATCTTCTTCGTCCATCATTACTTCATCTTCTGCCTCTTCGTCATCCAGCAAATCCGAGTTCTGGCTGGCTACCATGGCTTTTTCATCCTTAAAGTGGCTGCCATTCATTCTGAAAGTACCAAAAGAAACCCCAGCAATAATCACATATCAGTTACGAAAACTCCTCACCAGCAGATTGTCAGAGGCAGATGTCAAAATGATCTGTCCCAGTAGAATAAAGGGATTTCTGGATTTTGTATCTTGTTTAGCTTCAGCTATTTAGGCAGAAAAGTGGCGAAATTTCTACTAAAAAATCAATGGGATGATACAGTACCATGATCATGGTATTTTCCAGTTATCCTGCTAAAACTACTGTTCAAGTGGAGGTATGTTCAGATATCCTTTCCAAATTTTCGCATGCATTACTTCATCTCATGTTTCCAATCATATATGTAGTCTGTGCAAAACAACTTGCTGCGTTTTAGCAGAAGCTGTAGGGGCCAAGAAACCCTGAAAATCAGATCTGGCATTTTCAAAAATGACATCCAATACTGCATTCAGAGTTTTAAAGTCAGAATTACATGCATAATTAATTTTGCACACTACCACACATTTAGAAGCCATAATACTTCACTAAACATATGGATTACATACATGGGAACCTAAGTGACTTCAGCTAAAGACCTGAAGAGGAGCCCGCAATATTGCCTTCACACTGAACTACATTATTGACTGATTTGAAGGGTAAGAAGTAATGAAAAGAAAGGTCGCATAACATTTCAAGTGTATTTCTTCCTATTAAACAAGTAATTATAGCAATACACACATGGAAAACTATTTGGTCTACTCGCTGTTATTACGCTGTCCTTTGCTTTCAGACAATGACTTCTCTTAACTACTTCCTATGGGATTTTATCAAGGACATAATACCCATGCTGAAGTAGAGGCTTACTTGCTAAAAGCTTCAACCTCGTAGGATTCTAAGCATTTGGAGCTGCATCATGTCCACTGCATTAAATGAGAGCCAAAGTTCAGCACCACTGCTGCGTCAACAAATGCATGGCCAGAGGTATAAGCGGTGTAGAAGGGCAGCACTAAGCGGACCCGCACAAATTCATGCTACCAGTGTATCTGCTCGTTATGTAGCACAGAGGCCTTGATTCATCTATTGTTCTCATTGTGCAAAAGGTCCTTACTCTTCCAGGAATAGAGTTATAAAAATGGAAACTGTATTGTCCACCCACAATTCGCTTTACACTCCATGTGCTTCAAACTGTGTGGGACAATATGGAATATAACCAAAAGTTTGGGCAAGGTAAGGATGAGCCCTAGAGTGTATTTAGAATTTAACATTTGACTTGCTGTTATAACAGATATACCTTCCTACTGAGCATACATAAGTGACAGCTGGTTTCCTATACAACAATAGCATCATTTTCCTAAAAATAATGGAGTTTCATCTATTTTCCAAGCAAATTCCAGCAGATTGTCATGAGTTGAGTATTGCATTAAAAAAAATAATAAAAAAAAAAAGCAAGAGAATGGTCTGTTTATATCACAGTATCACAAAATCTGAGGCTCTGCAGAGCTGGGAGAGCTGAAGCAGCCACCCCCCTCTAAGATCATCAGAGCAATATCTCTTTATCATCTTTTATTTAAATAGGCAGAAATAAGAAATTGTTGAGCACGGTTTGGGCTGCCAACTTGCTTGTTATGCTCAATTGAGGCTGCTAGAAATGAAAGGGAGATGGACTACAACCAAAGTAACAAAAGCCATGTGATTAAGAAAACAGATTCTCTAATTATGCTTTCAAATGCAGCAATTTGCCAGGGATAAAATATCCGTCAAGAGCAGTCTGAAGTGCCAAATTTAGAAAGGAAACACTGCACAACCCAGCAACCTTTCCACTTTGCTGACTTCCCGTCAGAGGACATGTTGAGACCAGATGTGCAAGGAAAAAATCCCAAGCCCTTATTGCCAATCAAGACGGAATGAAATTTGAATATGCATGTAATCACTTAATCCAATACTTTTGTGGAAATTATGTTATGTCCACCATTTTTATCCCTTCACAAAGGCATCTGGAAATTGAGAAGACAGTGAAGTCTGTCACCAACAGCAAGAATTTTTTGATGCTGATAATGTAATGCCAATTCAAAGGTACAAATAATGCATAACGCAACGCCAATCTCAAAAAAGTATGCATAGCTGACGTGTATCCCTGCTACAGCCTTTTCTGCTTAGCTGTACTTTTATTAGCTGATAACATTTAGAAGTGGTCTCTCTTCTGTTAGTTCAGAAGAATTGAAACACCCATATACCTAATAAATTTTAGTAGGAAAAAGTCTTTACATCCTGGAGTACAGGTGGACTACCAACATCTACCCACAGTCTCACGGGCCTTTTGCTGGTCAGCATCTTTCTTGGGATTCAGTTACTTACAGGAAAGGACTTTCAGTTATAATCTTTCATTTGATCCAATAATTTAGCTTAGTCTACTTTATTAATTACACATTTAAATTGCATTTAAATCTTAAGGCTCTCTACACTTAGCCACAGGATGCACAATTCACTTGTTCTGCCATAAACATAAAATGAGGGCATTTTTCAACAGACTTAAGTCAATGATGGGAACTGGAAACTGAGAGTTTTTGATACAAGGAGAAATGTGTTCATAGATGGAACCTTCTTTCCAGCATCTGCCACTGGCAATATGGTCATGCATGATGGGGAGGAAATCAACGTGCTTCTCTTTGTAATACAGCAAGGGGAACACTGAAGCAACCAGACTGCTGAAGTATCTCTGGCTCCAGACATTATCAAAACTGAAAAATCAGCCAGCAAACCTGAAAAGCTGCACCTTTTGCAAGCAGACCCAATGCAACTTACCTCTCCTCTGAGTTTCGGGGGGACTGATTATTGTGGTTGCTGTTTCCAATAAAATTCCTAATTTCTGTGAAGTACGAGTCTTCCTTGTCATCTAGGATTGCTCCTGTGCTTTCCAGTTCTGAGTGAGGCGAAGATGTTGCAGTACCTTAAAGCAAAATAGAGGACTTCTATTGCTGGTCTTTTACATTTTCTATGTCTAAACATTTATGTCAAATTGAAATTGAAACAATGGTTAAAGTGGCCAAGAGTCAGAAAAAGTTGGTCATAGTGATCTATCAGCTTTCGTCCATAAAACTGGTAATTAGAAGGGAAGTGGTATTATCTATGGGCAAAGGTGGTGTACAGCCAAAAAGACTGCTTGCACACTGGGCACCATTTCCATGGCCCATAATCACTTTTGCCAAGTATCTATTTCAACATCTTCCTCCTGTTCCCTCGTGACTCCAAGACTGTCAGTCACTAACTTTGTTAGACCAATGGCTGAACTGAGCAAATGGAACTTCTTTTTATTAGCTAGTTACGCACTTGTTTAAAATATAGAACAGCCATTGACATAATCACCCAGGTTCATTAGCACTGACAGACCAGTGACACATGTCTTTGAGCATCGGGGAAAAGACAGCTATGCATTCACTGCATATATCTGGTCATTTCCAGAGGTGTAAAGTGTATACTTAAAAGACTGCAGACAGGATTTTCATTAAATCCTGCAGATGCCTAAACCAGACCAATGATATCCACTACCTGCCACTGCCTTTGCTGCTGCTGCGCAGTGACCAATTTGCTTTGAGGCTTGGGAGGCACCATTACCTCCATAATAGCTATCACTTTTCAGCACCTGACAGTGGGAATATTTTAGAAGGTGCCAATAAAATCTTTTAGAGTACCCTCTGAGACTCTAAATCTAGGACTCCTATTGAGAGCCAAGTGATTGCAGAGGTAGGATTAAATCAATTTTCCCAGTCTGTTCTGAAAATGCTACGGTTGGCTTAATTAAAACCAAAAGAAAAGACATCATCCAGTGGTATTAAGTTATACAAAAGTAGAGTTTATACTGGGATTTTCAAAGCACTTTAAATGTCAGCAGAGCTTAGGCACTTACGTATTTTCCAAACACCCACTCATTGGAGCAGACGGCACAGAGCAACGTGTGGCTATTGACACTCAGTAGCACTGAAAGCGAACATGCAGTCCCTGTATATGAACACTGGCAGTGGGTAGGGCATGCTGGGGAGGGAAATGGCATACATACCAGACATGTTCCCATTCTCGTGCTTTTTTAGATGTCTGTCAAGATTGGTTTGTTGACCAAAACACCTGTCACACAAGTGACATTTGAATGGCTTCTCTTTATTGTGGATGTTACGGACATGTCTCTGCAGGTTAGAAGATATGCTAAAGGATCTGTCACAGTATTTGCATCTAAAAAAAAACCCAACAAAACAAAACAAGTGGGTAGAAAAGGATCTGTTAGTGTCCGGAAATGTAAGGTTGGACATAAGAGACATGAAGCACCTTCTGGACTCAGCCTCAGTACCCAACTGCAGTTCCTTGGTCCCTATTAAGGCAAAACTCCCCCTGAAATCCAGACAAGTTTAGGCCTGAATAACTGGAGAGCTGTGCTCTGGGAATGGAAATGTCACTTCTACGGTGGGTTTTTTAGCTTTAATTCACATTAGGTTTTACATTTTAAATACTGCCTTCAGGAATAAGCATAATATTTCAGAGTTAATGGCATCAAATTAGCTAGGGCAATTGATTCCCATGTTTTTGAAACTGTTGCATGCAAAGTTGGGAAGTTCGAAAACAGTAGAGCAGTAAGTATTGTTTCATGTGCTGCCAATACAATACAATTAAACACTTCTGGAAAAAACATGAAACAGATCTCTACTAATGCTCAAATAAGGTAAAAAGGGCTATATTTTTTTTTTCCTATTCTAAATTATACTGTGTGATTAAATCTTTTCTTGAGGAATTAGCTTGCTTGATTGCTAATCCCAGAGGAAATTTGGTTATCTTGCAAAAAACAATAAATAATCCCAACCTTTAATATTTTGCCAATGTGAGTAGCTTAGTCTATCACTCTGGTACCAGAGGCATCAATTTTCATACTCTATAACGATCTGGAGTCCCTAAAGCCTTTACTGTATTGCTCTTTAAGTCATTACTAAGTCATATTGTAACTATTCCAAATTCTCTGGCTGGCAACCAGCCAACAGTCTTCATCACTTTAGTTTTGCAATCTCCTACTTCTCCCATGCTTCTCTTATGCTTGTCAGTGATGTCAGGGTTTTTTTAGCACTGAAATCATCCATAATGCTAGTAATTGCTTGTGGCTTTTATGCAGCGGACAGGTATAACATGCATCAAGATCTTCCTTCAATAAAATTAGATGTGAATCTCATTTCCTAAAGAGACTATAGAGGCAAAAGACATTGTTTCCTCACAAACAATGAGCTTACTCTGCTCTTTGCAGCTCATAAAATGCAGAAATTGGTGCATTTGTTTTACTGGAACATGAACTGGCTTCTTTCCAGTTGATTTAAATTAGTCTTTCATTTTCAATAAGGTGACGCTTCTCTTCACACATTTCTGCATGTGACTGTCCTAAACACACAATATCATATACATCTATCAACAAAAATGTACACTCACATGGGTTTTGGTTAGGCAAACCTCAGAAAGTATCCAGATTAGGCAGGAAGCAAATAAGTACAGTAATGCCTTTACAACTGGGACCTTCCAGAGATCAGTTGATTGACAAAACACCCAACTTTAGGCTGTAAATAATACCACAAAGCTCCTACAAAGAAAAATTTTCTTGCAAGGGAAAATACGACCATAAGTCCTACTGAAAATCACTCCAATCATTCTGGTTCCGAAGTGCCAGCTATCCCATAAGGCAAAGGCAGGACGAGCGGATAGTGCCTGAGCAGCTGCCTAAGCCATTTCACTAAGTAGGACCAAGACCCTCCCCCGGCTCCACAGCTCCAATAGTAAGTATCAGCACTGAATGAAAAAAGCCCTGTTTAAGACCAAAACACAATGGTGGGTCATCAATGCTGAGGAGCAAGCACCAAAGCTAGCTGAGCAAGGCTATTGAACACTCATTCCCTTGCTTTATTCACTTGACCAAGCCACAGATGGGATAAGGGGTTGCAATACCTATAGGGCTGCTCTCCAGTGTGCGTCCTCAGGTGGCGTGTTAGGTTTGCAGATCTCGGGAAAATCTTGCCACAGTATCTGTTTTAAGAAAAGGTTTGATAAGATAATGTAACCTTCATCCCAATTTGAGCTGCACTGGATGCACAGCCCAATTGAATCACTAATAAATGGTAATACTGGCATTGCTTTGGTGTAACATTATAGTAAAAGCATTCAGCAAAGGTAAGTGATTGATACAACCACAGAAGAATGGGATTGGAACTGCAAGCACTGAACAGCTTTTCTTGTGCATAAGGAAGGGATATATGAAAGCATACCAGTTTTAAAGATCACCCCAAATTTCTGAGCTCACAAAGTGATTATTGGTCACATTCAGATTTGGAATCAAGAGAATGTGTTACTAAAGCCTTGGACTCCTGCCTCTATGTAAGCAAATTTCAAATCTTTCAACCAATTCTACATGTCAGCAAACATGACATCATTCTGTGCACTGAACAGGATCAGAGTAGACAAGACTCAAACACCTAATCCATCAAGGTATGCTTCTATAACATGTCTTGAAAGAAGGTGACATGTTTTCAAAAGGATCAGATACACCTGACATGCCAGTGTCAAACACCTGTGTGTTCTGGAGATGATACACAGATCTAAATAATGCAATTTAAAAACAATTCCCCAAACTCCATAATATGTTACAGGAAAAATAATGGAAAAAAAAATATTTCATGAGCCCTCCCCCTTCGTTCAAGTAGCATATTAATATTCAGTTTATGATCAGCCCAGTTCTATTAAGAACATTCAGCCCATTTTTTGCATGGGAGCAGAGCACACGCAACACTTAAGTGAATGAGGGCAGTGGTCACTCCATGTGACAACTCTGAAGATTGCATCACTTTTGAACATTTGGATCACTTTTGAACATCCCATTTACTTTTTCACAATGTAATATATAAGCCTTCAAAATACCCACACAACTAATTCTACTCTCCTCAAAAAAGCTCCCATTCATTTTCGTTGCACTTATAATGACTATCTTCATGATATGTTTTTAAGTCTGTACACAGAAATACTAGTAAGTCATGTATTTTATCACTGATCCCTTTGGATATTAAAACCAGAAACCTCAGAAAAAACATGCCTCTAGTTTATGATCAAAAAGATCAGTAATGAAAGCACACTTGTGCATATGAAAGTTATGAGAAAATTTGGAAAAAAAGGATTGATTATGTAATAGTTTCCACCTCATTTATCAAACCAGCATGATACAGGGCAAGCTCTTTGTTTCATAACACCAATAATTTAATAAGACCCCAAAAGCAAAACACTTTCCATGTTTTATTGGGCACACAGAGCCCTGAGAGACCTGCCAAGGTCCTTGTCAACCATCTGAACAGGCGGGATTTCAGAAGCCTGACAGAGCAGCGTGGGGGGGCCCTTGGGTTACCTGCAGGTGTAGCGCTCCTTGCCCTTCCGCAGCAGGGTCTCTGGCAGAGCGCTCGGTGGTGCACGGAAGTTGAACATGGATGGCACCGACTGGATCAGCTCGTTGGCCTCTGGTTTCAGGGTGCTAAAGCTCTCTAGCTTTTCAGCCATGTTTTCTATAGCTGACATCTGCAACAGAACATAGCACAGAACCTGTCACGGCAAATATTGCTTTGTCTGTCTGCCCTCACTGGAAACACAAAATGCAAAAAACATACAGTGCCAAGAGACAAAACAAGGGGAAGGAAAAAGGAAAAAAAACAAACTTAGAGCTGCAGTCTCAAAAATTATGGAGCACATTAGGCAAGGTGGTAGCCATGATGTTGTCCCACTTGGAATAATGCCTATAACTGTTACAGCATGGTGCTGTTTCTATACAAGCCCAGCATACAGCAGAACTCCTGTCCTAATTGCTATAATGGAAAGACGCTTCCAAACATCTAAATTAGACAGTGTTCATTTCTTCTTATTTTTAAGCCTCAGCTTCTATAAAATTCCAGTTTATGCAGTCATGGTCTGTGGGTTTGCACCTGTGAGTCTATGCATCCCATCTACTGAAACTATTGGCCATTTTGGATCAAATCAACAATAAAAATAAAGATCCCAACAACAACTCAATTCCTGCAGTTTGGGTCCTTTTACAGGACTTGCAGAGGAAAAACATTGCAGAGGAAACCTTACGAACACTCTAGCTCCACCAAGATCTGCAAGAAGGCAGATCCAGAGAGGCTCCATCAATGTCCCAGCCACATGCAAACATCTAGTCCGGTCTTGTGGCCCATCACAGACAAAGACTATGAGACAAATCCATAAGAAATGAAGCTTTGGTGGGTTTGGTGTTATGTGTTTACATTATCTTTTAGATGCCCATCCTACTTTTTCTCTTAATATTCCAACCTCTTAATATTCCTTTAGTTGCCTGTAACCCCTATGTGCTTTGGGATACCTCCACTCTTAGTTAGCTGTCTGTAATTTTCAGGGAGTAGAGATTACATAATTTCTGGAGAATGGTTTCCTTTAAGGTGTCTGGATCTAACCATCAAAACCCGCTCCAAAATCTCAAACACTGTCAGTTGGAAAGTCCATGACTGCCACTGAGCTCTCTGACAGGCATGAGTAACCATCTGCCTCTTCATAACACCACAAACACATGAAAAACCCAAGATCTCACATACAAAGCATAAAAAAACCAGCATGAGCTCTGTGCAATACCTTGCTAGTAATGAAGGAAGAAACTACAAGATGAGATGCTGAATGCCCCTTAGCTGAGAGCACCTTTACAGCCCTTTCTTCAAAATCCATAAAAGACTGCTCCGATTGCTGGGATTTTAAGATTTTATTTAATGGGAATTGCACATTTGGATTTGGTGGTTTGCTGGTTTGTTTTGGGGTTTTTTTTAATTTTATTTTAATGGTCAGAGCTGTATATTTGTCTCCTGGAATGACTATTCACATGCTGATTAGCTCTGGCTTTGGGTTGTGGGTTCGTTTTTTTTTTTCCCTTTAGCTTGTAGCTTGCCCTCTCATTTCATGCTCACATTCCTAAAGCCGAGTACAAATTGCAATGTACAGGGTACCACTGTCAATTTGCCAAACATCTTTTATCAAACCCAGTGAAAAAAAAATCTCAGAGGGAAGTCAAGATACATTTACTTGTCAGATAACAAATGTGAAAGCATTGTGAGGCAGTAGGGGCTGTAAGTTCTGGGGTTTGATTCATAATCACTCAGCTGCTAAAACATTCTCCACAGATGCAAGTGGACAGCACATTTGTCAATATGAAGGATTTTGACATGTACTGATCACAGGCATGAGATATGTAATGATGATGTTGCTGGGAGAGAAGGTAATTCTATCTCAGCACTCAGATGTCATTATCAACCAATACAACTCAACATTATCATATATTTCTTTTTACACAACTTCATCTTCTTCTTTTAGTCAGAATTGATTCTTAAAGCTCTTATAATGGTCTTTCCACTGTCTTTAATGCCTTCTAATTGCTCCTTACAAGAATTCATTCGCCTATTTTGCAATTGCAGAAAATAAACAGTTTGAATGAAAAATGACCTTTGGCCTTCAGGGTGATTAGCAGTGACAAGACAGTGCATGGGTTATGACAGCACATATTTACAGTGAATAATAATAAGGGCATTGAGAAGCGTAATAAATGTTTTATTTATGTCTATTTAATATTCAAGTCAGTTTCATTATCTAGTGGTTTTAAATCATTTTTGGATCATCATTTCTCATGTACTCAGTTCCCTACAATAATATATTAAGGCAACTACTTTCCCCTTTAGATCTGAAATGGCTTAGTCATGCTTATTTTTTTTTTTAGTTCTTATTTCCATGATTTTGCAGGGGAGAAACTGGGACTGATTCTTCTCTAATGCATGGCAATTCATGGCAGCACTACCTCTAACACTGCCTCCAGGATTACATCAGTCCAAAAACAGATATGAAATCAGCATCTAATTTTAAATCCCTTATTCAGAGGAAACACAAGCACTTGCAATTATTTTAAAGTATTACGTGCTTTCCAAAAATATGTTTCTCACTGTAGGAATGACTACTGTTGGTTTTTTTTAAGACTGATCCATGTAGTTACCTGGTATGATTTATGTTTTTCAAGAAATTCACCAGCAACTACTGGAAGTGCTTGGCCCGAAGCCTGTGCTGATACAAGTAGATACCACTCCACTGTTACTATCTGCTGGAAATAGGGTCACAAGAACCAAAAATTGGGGCATTTTGTTACAAGTCGTAAGTGTGCTGCTGATGCTCAGGGCCTTGGGGATGCAATTCCTTATTGCAAGATGGGCACCTGGGCTGCATTGGCTTGTTACAGCCCACAAAATCCTGCCAGTCCAGACCACAAGCTCTTTATACGCAGGTAGACTGCCACTGCTCGTCAGTCTGCCTGCAAAATATTCACTGAGTAATGTGAAATCTGGGGTTTGTCGTACTGAGGACTAACTTCAGCACCAAAACCAAACAGGATTTATAAGCCTCCGACACACATTTTTGGGAAGCTTATACCCTGGTTTCAAGTACTGGCCCCAAGGGGATGTGCAGGAGGGCAGGCAAGGGACAAACCTTCACTCCAGTGTCTTCTGTCACACACCAGCAATGAGAGGTGCAAGAGCCTTAACTGGGGCTTGGATCTCAATTACGGTGTTGAATGGCCACTGGTGGCTGCTGCTCCCTTTCATCTGGTGAAACCCTTTTTGAATCCATTTATATTTTTGTCAAGGAGAGTTTGCCAATTTAATTAGGTGCATATGAAAAGACACTGGCTTTTGTTTCTTCCAAGCCATTTGCCGGATAATTCAGCTGGGTGCCCCTCATTTTGTTTTTTGGTATTGTTCAAAGTAATGAATAACCATTTCTGCTCACCATTCATGGTCTCTTAGAGCTGGGACATAGCTCTCTTGGGCATTTCTTTTCCAAGGAAAAAAAAAAAAAATCAGTATGTACTTAGTCTCTTTTTGTATGGAATCTGTTCTCTACCTCTGATCATCACTGTTGCACTTTTCTGTCTTTTCTAATTCTACTATACCCTTTTTGAGAGGGTCTTCAGCTGTATTCAAGACCTGAAGGCAGTATAACAAAACGTTTTCAGTTCATTTCTGCTAAGCACTCAGTTGTTATTTTTCATAAAACTATCAACTTGAGTATTTTTTTCTTGAATGACATGAGTTTTAAGAGTTACACTTTCCCCTCAGTATTACTGACATTGAGTTTTACTGCTCTTTTAATCCCTGGTGACTCAGCTTTCTATGACTTTTCTGCAAAATCTTCATAGTTAGCTTTGGATTTAGCTATTCTCAATAAAATACTCTTCTCAAACTCTATTCTTTGGCAAAGAGTATTCACCCTTCTTCCTATGACATTTGCAAACATATGCCAGTGCTCTGAGCCCAGTGACACCACTGCAAGGTGGATTCACTGATAATTTTCAATGATGGTAAATATCACAAATTTATTCTTAGCTTTTTTTCTCCAAGACTGTTGTTGTGTTGTTGTTGGTTTTTTTGGACTGGGTTAATAATTATTGACCCAGTTAATAATTATTAACCCAGGTTAATAATTAACCCTTAATTATTAATTTTTAATAATTATTATTAATATTTAATTATTAATTATTAATAATTATTAACCCAGAAGATGACTTCCGCTTTTCATCAATGAAACTCCCTCTTTCAGCTGAAACACAACCAAAGCAACTCTTATTCCTTCAAAACACCATTACTGCTGATAGTAAAGCAAATCTTGCCTCCATAGGAACTGCATTGACCATAGGGATGCTATGAATCAGCAATCCACCAAACTTCTGGAGCAAACTGTTAGGGATAGCATCTGTCCCGAGAAGTTAGGTGGATGCTTGTAGACACCTCATTTCTCCAGGGATGGTCCCAGGGACCACCATGGAGGCAGGTGTGTGGCTTAAGCTGCTGGGCTTTCAGGACGGGTCTGCACCCCAGCTGAGTGCCCAAGGGCTGCAGCAATCCTTGAACGGAGCTGGGGAGGAAAGCACTGCTTGACCCTGAGGATGGGATTAGTATAATTGCCATCTCCATGAAAGCTCTCTGAGGAGTCAGGAGAGTGAGAAGATCTTATTACATACTTTACATACAGCTATTGCCTTATGGACAAGTCATGTCTGCTCCTAATCTGAGATCAGTGAATGACAGCATTTTATATAGAACAGCAACTTTTGATTTACATATATAAGAGTTGTTGATTCTATCTATGTCCAGATGTCTGGAAAAGGAAGCAGCTTTCCCCCACCTCCCTCCGGCTCCCTGAGAGGCTATTAACCTTCTGCTGACGCAAACTAATATGCAGTTGCAATTCCCTAGCTCCGACTCAAAAATGCAGACATTACCATAATCGGCTAAAACGAGTATTTATAAACATTTCAACGGGCAAGATATGATCAGCGGGGGCCTTGAACATTTGTCTTAAAATTTATTAACCAACAGAAGAAAAAGTGGCATAAATAAAGCAAAGGTTTGTTGTTGCTGGTTTTTAAGAATAACCTGATGATATGAAATAATCTAGCAGACAATGTCATGAATTACATGACCTCATGTTTTACAAACGCAACTCCTTCATTGCTATTATCGCAAAACCAACTGACTTTATGGCCGTAACTCATGGGAAAAAAAAAACCTGCTCAAATGTTTGCTTTCTATTTTTACTAGTGTTATTTAAAGAAATCTTGAAAACCCAATTGCTAAAGCTCAGGATTTCTTCCTCACCAGTGCAAGTTATAATGCTTTCTTGAAAAACTATGACTTGTGAATTTGTTTTCTTGAAACTGTATATATTTGGACATCCAGCCATGGAACTTGCCTGAGCTATACTCACATTCAAGAGACCTATCACACGTGGCTGAACTTTATGAAGCAGTGTTGAGAAACTCCTGCTGATCTGCAGTATGGTTCCAGAATAATTCTATTTGTATTCATGCAGTTGGTGGGGATTTAGTTGACCTAACAGAATGGACTGTGTCCTAAAATAAGCCCGGTAAAATAAAACCTTTGTTTTCATTCACCAAATTTCTTTTAATTTTTTTGTAAAATTATTTTAATTATTTACAATGATTCTTTGTAAAGCTATTGCAAATAAAGTATGACTCTAATTACGTAACCACTTTATAGCAACCTTTTCAAGATGGGACCAGAAGGAGATGAAAGAGTTTACAGACTAAATAAATCATGATCTATTCAAGAGAGGGTGTTGCCATTGACTTGCACTATAGGGTTCCTGCCAAACAGTTAAAAACAATCTGAAATATTCCTGAAATATATGGCACATGCAACTGCCATATTGAGACAGGAAGGCTTGCGTGACGTGTTCAAATCTCACAAGATGAAGATTTATCCATGAATCAGCATGCTGCTCTAGGCACTTTATATTTTAAATACCTATTTCTGCTCCCACCTGTTGAGCTCATTCGGCACCTATGGTGCTTGCAGGAGTCCTTTGGTGCTTGCCTAGCTCCTTTTATCTCAAGATTCTAGCACATCTTATGCAGCTGCATAAACTGTTGCCTTACAGGAAGAAAATGTGATTAAAAGCCATGTGTGCAAAGCAAAGGTCCATCACTGCTTTTGGATGCTACACAGATGACAGCAGGAAGGGCTAAGTGCCAATACGCAGAGGCAGCACCTTTGAGAACTCCTGTACTAGCCCCGTAGAGACACACGAGGGAAGGAGTACATGAGGATCTCAGATCTCATTTTGAGAAATTCTGGCTTTGTCTTGTGAAATTAGTCCACGTCGCACTGGAAGTGGTGAGTGAGAGTGAGTCAGGACCTGAGCTGCAGCCGGCTGGCTCCAGTTCTCCCCTTTGAAGCCCGAAGGTTGGGAAAAATCTGGGACAAGTATTTATGGGTTCAGCGCCGCAGCTGAGAAGCCAGCAATGCAAAAACAAAACATGGTGTTATCTGAGTTGCATCTGCAAAAGCAGTTGCTGTGGATCTTTTTTTTCCACAAACAATTTAAAAGAATTAAAAATAACACTTTGTGAAAATAGAAGAGGAGGCTCAAATTAATCCAATAATACTTTTTTAGTACGATTCCTGTTTGCATAAGGGTGATGATGCAAGTATACACACAGGACAAAACTGACCCAAAACCATGTAAAATAAATGGGGTCAGTTAAGCTAAAAACTTCAGTGCTATTAAAGTGACTAACTCCCACTGAAGTCGATGCGAGATAGAAATGTGAAGTCCTTTGAGGCCATGTATTTTAATGCCTCAAACAAAGATTAAATGTTTATAACTACTGCAATCTATCAAGACTTCAGCCTGAAAATTTCACTGCAATCTCTGAAGAAAACAGAGATGTCCAAATTGTTCCAAAGGCTTGGAACAATTTCAGTTAAATATAAACAAAGACTGCATTTTGAAACCCTCACTCAGGTAAAGCTCCCATTGCCTTCACCAAATAAAACCAGCAGGATTAGGTAGGTTAAAATAAAGCCAATCTGACATAAGAGGATATTTATCTGCTACAGCTGCAACACTCTGTAGGAAAGCATGGCATGCTCTGTAATTGAGTGGTAAGTTATCTTTCATATTTTATTTTTCTTATGCAATTTATTTCACAATGATTAAATCAAAAATATAAGCCATTAACTTACCCAAATTCTTTGATCAGGCAATTGGAACTGGGAGCAAAATTGAAACAAAAACGACACATTATTCCTGCACTGGAACCCTCATTGCAATCAATCTACTAATTAAAGTTTTATTTAAAGATACTAATAAAAATGTTAGTCTGAATGATTTCTTACATCGGCGTATTCTCTCCCTGAAAGTGTAATCCTTGCAATGGCAAATTATTGTGAAACAACATTAAATGATCTTATTTTCATAGCTTTCAGGCCACTACCACTGGGAGGAATTTGCCCAAGCAGGGACAGGGTAAGGACTGGAGGGTTTATGTCATTAATCTCTACTTCAGAAAACTATTTTAAAGATTTATCTGTTAGCTGTCATATTATCCAGTTAAAGAAAAAAAACAAAAAACAAAACAACCTTGTTTCAGCAGATGGCAAGTTTCAGAAATAAATTTAACCACAGAAACACAAACTTGTAGGACACGAACAATAATATTGCTCATATTTTACAGTTTAATCCTGCCAGCAGAAAATGAAAACTTGCAGTACACTCCACACCTGTACTTTTACAGGGGTGAACAGGACTATAAAGGAAAAAACAGCTTTTCTGCAAGCTGTTCCCCAGTCCTCTACAAATACCAAGCCAAATTCTGCCTTTCCAAACAAGAGATTCCTTTCTATTAAAGTCTGCAAGAAAGAAGATTTTGGCGTTACCTTGACAGGATGTGATGGTGGTTTAGCTTTTTTTTCCAATGTATTAAAAGCACATATTACACTCATGACCTTTGTATCCATGCATCTCACACCAAGTCAAAGACATCTCTAGCAGCTAGGTAGGTGATAAAATGAAAGCCAGTCTTTATCATAGACTTTTTTTTTTCTATTGCACAATGAGAAATGTGGAGAAATGGGTTCAGCCACATGGGTGCACAACCAGCCCTCCCTCCTGCCAGAGGGTGCTGGCTCTGCCCCACCTCAGCCAGCACTGCAGGAGGGAGGTGGCATCTGTCACCTCCTGCTCACACTGGAAGACTTGGTGATCAAGCTGAGACCTTCCTCAGGCACCAACAGTAGATTTCACCAACTCTGTGAAATAAACATGAAGGGTGAAATCCCAGCATCCTGTTCGCTAATGGTAAAATGCCCAATGTCTCCATTTCACCTGCTCACTTCAGAGAACCCTCACCTAACTCCTATTAACCCTCCTCCAGTTCCCTGTGTAACTCAGTCATACAAGGCTACACAGAAGAGAATCCAGCTGTTTCCCCACTCACCATTCCTCTCCTTAGGGTGCATTTTACCCAAGCAGCCTCCTTTCTCACCCACCAACCATGCTACCTACCATCATCATCAGACCGACTTGAGACAAAACCCTCAGAGCCCCCTGAATCCAACTTCACTAAACAACAATCAGTTCACATCTTCTGAAAAGCTAGCTATCACAAAGCAAAATAATACTATTTCTTCCATGAATACAGTACCTAAAATGCCTTCATTCTAATAATTTACTATTAACTTGCAGCCCCTTCACTATTCTAACAGAATCACTCACCAGAAGAGGAACCAGCCCGGTTTTACACCAGGGAACAAAAAAAAGCTGTAGCTCCTGTCAGTGTATTTGTGCGTTAGTACTATCTGCTATGAAAAGGGAATTTTTACTTGCTGCTTTGCAACTTGGGCAAATAGGGTAACTCAGCAAGAGGTGCTGAGCTGCTGTTAAATGAATTCTACTGATTTTAATACTTACTAGATCTGTCATTTTCTTCAGGCATTGGAACTGTAATGGCGTGTTTTTCTGCAGTCTCTACTAATGCAATAGCATTATGTTTGTGCATCTTGCAACTATATATGCCATCAGCTGTTCTTCCCCGTTCCTCAGAAGTCCCATGTTTCAGAATCTATTCCATACAGTACATAACAACTGTTGACTTCATTAAAAAATAAAAGGCAAATGATCATAGACTACTGGAATGATTTGTTCAGGAATTCATAGGAAGCTGAACCAGAGACATCAGCTCCTCAGTGTGCGCTTAAAACGCAGCATACACATGGGGTGTTCTTGTTAGGATGAAACAGCCCATCTTCAGCAAGGGATTCAAATCTGCAAATATAATTTTATTTTAGGCAAAAGACTTAACCCAAATTTTTAGCAACACCTACTTGAGCAAGGAAGAGGAAGTCAAAATAAGGGCTTGGTGCTGTTGAAGAAAAGCAACATACAGTTTACATGCAAATACTCTTTTTGTATTATATACACATTGCAGTTACACCATTTTAGGGACACCCTCCTAAATGTTTGTTTTTCAGCAAATAAGCAGCAGGATTATGACCTATGAATAAGACAGCAGCCCTCTCAAATAGCATATCTTCAGATGCAGAAGAGCAGGGATCCTACAAAGAAATTGCACATACTATTGCCCAAAATGGCTACCAAAAAAAAAGATGAAGCATTTGCATTATGAGACTTAAAAGCACTGGGTAGAAGTTTTTGTATCTTTTATGGAATTCTTACATATTGACCACTAGGATTTTCAGCTTTGTTGGCCCAACTTTGAATCTACATTGCCTCCTTGTAGTCGACAGACTCCACCACAACAAGCCAGACCACCGGAAAGTGCTGAAGAAGACACAGGTAGCTGCAACTGTTGGTAGCTACGCTATGGTTTTGGAGGAACACAGTTCTAAACCATACATGTAGTTGGAATCTGGCTTCCTCTATAATCAAAACATGTTGTTTCATCTGCAAAACATCAAGAAGCTCAGAACAATGCTTACGCTTTTCCACCACAATGGTACAGCAAAAGCTATGTTTTAGGAAATCCAAAAATGACTAAGACTGCATTCATTTCTCAGCACCTGCTTTGAAGCATCAACAGGCTTGTTTACAACATCTAAATTCCCAAAATACTTACTTGTGGATGAAACAAGAATCCCGGGGAAGGTCTCAAGTATTTCTCTTTCAAAGCTTCCAGTGGGTCTGTTAACTTTCTTTTTTCTACTCTGTAAATGTTAAAATTAGATTTGCGTGTGATGAATCAGTCTCAGATATTAATAATCATACAGCTACTCATGCTTAAAATAGTCAATTATACATCAAGTGGTTTTTTTTCTGAGAGATAATGGTAAAAGATAAGGAAGTATAGTCAACTCTTGATTCCTGCATACAACTCATTACCTCAGGTGGGGGCTGTGAATTGCCATTAAAAGGAGACTATACCATTTACATAGGAAATAATCCTATTTCAAAAGACCGCTTAATAATTATAACAGGAACCAGTGACTAACTACTGAGCACTTTTATGAAGAAATAAGGCAACTCAGAGGAGAGGAATTCAAGGTAACGGGGACCCTTGAGAAATGGGCCCCTTCTTGTCTGTCGATGCAAGACATCACAGTGACCATCTTGGAAATGTCTCCTTGCGCATGGCTGTGCACAAGCAGGGAGAGAAAGGCAGGCTTGTAGGAACACACTGAATACAATATGTCAGGTACAAAGACTATAATCAACTCATGTGGGCATTTAGGCAGTGAAACACAGAGCAGATAATTCAGAAGCAGTGTGGAAATTTGAGGTTTTTGCTTTTTCTGTCATTGATGTGTATGTTTTAAGGGACAGATCTTGTTGTCCATACATAGATGTAACTCACAGCAAAGGAAAAAGCCTTGGTAACAATTTGCCTTGTGCTACTGCCAGAATTTGTACAGACTTCATTAGTTTATAATGCAGGACCATAAAAAATGGATCATTATTTCCACTGTTTCAGGCATTTAAAAGGAGTATGACGCAAAGAAAGCTATGGTCTACTACAGATATCAATCTAGCATGAATAAAACCATCTCAGTAAATAGCATCATATCCTGTTTCTTCATCATGCATACCTGTTGTCTTATTTGAAAGCTTTCCTCAAAAACTTTGCCCACAGCACTTCTTTTTCAGATAAAGTAACAAATTAACATCATTTACATGGCAGCAATTTTTTTTTTAACAATAGGCTGTAAAATCAGTCATTTATATTACAAATATTTTTATGGCTAATATTTCTCTAAACTAATTTAGATGAATGACTTTGGCTGGTTACAGATATACGAACAGAAAGGCGAAGGGCAATGAGTAGCTGACGTACACAGGATGCAGATGAAATCCAGATCCCAGTGAGACCATCTCAGCACTACTGGGAAACACTAAGAGGTCATGATTTTACCACTATTTTTTAAAACCTCAGCTCATTAAGAGTGTCTGCTTGTGCACCCTTTGAAGTGAACGACGAGGCTCCCATTGATTTCGTAAAGTGGATCAGACTAACTAGCCCATTGGTTACGCTTTGTACACAAGGATGCTGTATCTCCAATTATGTTCACCACATGCCTGGAGAAATCAACCCATTGTTGAAATAATGGTAAAAAAGGGCAGAAATAACTCTCATTTATATACTTTTTATACATCCTAGGATGAATTTGTTCTATACTGTACTCCTATTTAATTCAGGAGGAACTAGAAAGGTGATGTACAACCAGCACTCTGGTGAGATGCACTGCAATTTCCATGGGAAGGCAGAGGGCAGCCAAGGCAAGTGGGCAGCATTGTGGAAGAAAAGGAATTTGGGACAAACCAGTGATGCCAAATACACAATAAACGTACAAATATTCAACACTGATGCTAATTAGTTTATGGGTAAGGGAATATATTCAGCTTCTGCATGCCAAGCTAATGACTCACCGCAACAAGGGCAGTCATGAAGACTTGCTAAATGCGGCATTACCAAACCCAGGGTTTGCTCTGAACAGCTCAGATTTGAGGTGGGTGCACAAGTCAGCAGGCAGCCTGGGCCACTCCATTTCCTGGTGGCAGGATGACGTCTCCAGGGACAGCAGAAGGGAAACAGGGTCATTCTGCATCCATGGGCAGGTGGCCATGGCAGACCTAGCTGCCTGTACCAAAGAATGCTGAAAGGCACCAGGTAGTGCATTACCTGTAAATGGGATCCATAAAGAATGGGGTCGGCCTGGCATGCTGCAAGGAGGACTCTGAAGCTTTCCTTTGCTCAAGGTCGCCTCCTTTCTTTTCTCCAAAGACATGGTTTTTCCGAGGCTCAGCTTGTTTTGTGCTACTGGCTCGACTTCTGCTGCCCATGCTGAGATCTAGAGGCTGGTCCTGGCTTGCCACAGAGGGGGCTGTTGGCTTTGAGGGTATAGCAGTAAGTGGCTTCTCTTCCTTACGCTTTATGGTGAGGTCAAAGGGAGACTCAGAGCTTCCCTTTGGGATCTTCTTTATTTCACTGGGTGATTGGGGCTCCACTTTCAAGGGTAACGGTGTCAAGTCTCTATCAGGAAATGGATACATTGATTGAGAGAATGCTGGAAAAAATGGGAGGGGAAACATGGAAGGGTAAGGTAAGGCTCCGACTTTTTTGTCTTGCAGCCCCACAAGTCCTGTTGAACCAAAGTACTTTTCAGCAATAGAAGCAATAGCCTTTATAGAATCATTCACCGCTCCTGACACCGCAGTCTGCTCCTCTAAGGATGGTGAGAAAATGGAATGATTGCTGTGGTCTTTCTTATTATTTATTGAAGCCAGGCTCTGCAGAGAGCTTACTTTGTCTTTGAACATTTTACCATTTTCTTTAAATTTCTCTTTCTCACTTTCAATGTCACTTTCCAGATCAGAGCCCGAGGTGGTTTCCAGGTCACTGCCACTGGGGGTACTGACATCGTCAAGGTCAAGGTCACTACTCTCTGACTGGTCACTGAGTTTCTCATGTGGCCTCTCTTCAGAGGACCTTTCTGGTTGAAGCTCCACTGGCTTATTCTCCCCTACTGATGGTTGCTTATTTAGTGCCTTCAAAATATCCTGCGTAGCTGGCAGTATCTGAGGATTTGTCATGAGGGGACTTTGACTTTTGTTTGTCTGATCTGCGCTTGGTAGTCCTTTAACAGGAGAACTAGTAGGTAGCAAAGGTGGCCTGTGGTACAAGCCTGAAGGAAACAGACCAGGGAAGCTAAAAGAAAATCCAGGAGCTGTTGGAAAGGTAAGACCAGCAGGATGCCTATTGGCTCCAAAATAGTCAGCAAGGCCCGGATTTGCATGATTCATATTAACCATGGACGTTTTATCCATAGCTGGGGTTCCAGGAAGTGAAATGCCTTGGCCAAAAAATCCTCCTGCTGCAAAATGGTTCTTGCCCTCACAAAATCTCCTGTGTTTATTTAAGGAAGATGTAGTGCTGAACATTTGTCCACAGTCTTTGCACTTGATTTGGGTTCTGCAATCAGCATGCATGCGCTTATGACGACAAAGGTTTGAAAACTGAGTATAGGATTTATGGCAGACCTCACCTGTATGTAAACAACAACAACAACACATCTCAGGCTTTATGGCAATTACCCCCACTCTCAAAATTTTGCAAACAACACCATTTTTTTACCCACTGAATGTCAATCAGGAAGCTGTAAGGAGAAGTCAGGGTGCACAAATGTACAATAAGGTACTGTACCCTTCCAAAGCAAGGCATCCAAGCAGACAAATGTCTGAAGACACCACCAAAACCCACTCCAACAAACCAGAAAAGGTATGAAATCACTAAAAGACAAAGTTTCCTTATTTGGTCTTCGTATTGCACCGTGCTGCATATTTGGTAACATTATTCCTTATTGCATTAGCATCCAGAGCCACGCCAAGACCCATGTCTCAGTGCTGTAAAACTGCAAGAACCCACAGTGCTCTTGCATCAGCAAGCACTTGTGTTTTCAAATGACATCCATTTAGATCACTATTACCATGTGGAAAGTTAGTCATTAAATAATTGGAGGACCAGACAGGAGACAGATGGACAGAGCTGACCCACAGAGCATTCAGTCTGCAAGACCATAAAGATACAAAAAATTGAAGGAGGAGACAACCAGATACTTTCAAGTGCATAACCTCATTAACAAACAGTATTTTTTTTTCCACTTACAATTAAGAATTTAATGTCATGAAAGTCCAGGCTAGAATAACTCACATGTCCAAGGCACTTCTATTCGTAGAATTCATACAGTCCCTACAGGTGCTTGGGGGTGCTGTAAGTCTAAATTCTACATTTTAATAATTTTACTAGTCTTAATGTTGCTTATTTGTCTCTTGCACACCAAAAAAAACCCACTCTATTTCAACAATTCATTTAAGAATGCAGCTGCATTTATTTGCATGCGCGACGCTCAGAACAGCTCAATGGATTTCCTTTCAAACTCCTCTGGGATGGGAATAGCTTCAGCCTCACAAAAGCAGCACTTGGAGAAAGCCTGAAAAAACACACGGGAGAAGATCTACCTCAAGCTCACGGGCCTGATCTAACCTGCAACACTTGGCAGATCAGAGCATAGCTTCCAGCAACCATTTTTAGTAGCAGGATGCAGAAAGTTTTCCCAGTGGTGATAAGCAAGATGCTATGAAGAGTGAATTATGTCGCTGAAACAAATGAGATTTTACAGGTCCCTAACTTTCTGGCTGATACAGACCTTAGGGAGCAAATTGGGGCAACAGCCAAATAATAGTCTGTAAGTTAAAATGTGGTTTGGAAGAGGATAATGCTCAGCTTCCCAGTGTCCCCTTTTGGCATTCATGGAATGAGAAGGGGCACCAGGCAAGTCCCAAGGCTGCGCTATTTCTTGTCTCTTCACTATGCTAAAATTTGTCCATACCTCTGCCCTACCTTCCAACAGTTTAAAAGCAAAGCAACAACATTATTGGTAAGCTGTGTTATCCCTCTGCAATAAATCTTTTTTTTTTTTTTTTTTCCAGCCAGGAAAAAGCATGTGGCCACTTTATTTTTATTTAATTTGTGTTATATCATAAGCTCTCATCTTTCACACATCAAAGCCACTCAACAATACACATTGTGTATTCTGAGGCCTTTTTAACAATCATTTTCACGATTTGAGACAGACTGACATAATTTACAATGGCTCTATTTTAAGCCTGCAAAGGAAACTGAATTGAATGTATCCCATCCTGCACTTTTGGTTCCCATGAACTGCAATCACGTCCTCTAGCTTCCACTCGCACCAGGGCCCACACTAACCTTCCTGCTTCTCTAAATCTCTGTCCTTGAGAAACCTGACCACTTGTTGTCATCTTTTAACTGTTTACATCTTCAGCAGGCTGCTTCATATCTCAGCAACAATGCTCCTATTGTTTGAGGCCTGATCCTGCCTTTTCTATCCGTTTTCCCTGTTCACTCCCTTTGACATCCCTGGGACAATTCATGGGGTAAAGAGTGCAGAATTGGGCCTAAACACAGGAAATTTTGCAATGCAGTAATTCAGGAAGAATGTTTGTTGCTGTATATCAGTTACTGTTCCTGCTGGAAATCTTCATTCACAAGGAAAGACAATAAAGAAAAAAGATGAAATTAAAAAGAAAGAAAACAGAGGGAATATAAGGAAAAAATGAAGACATGAAGGAAAAGAAAAAAGTG
>WYDI02040032.1:0-45493 GCA_009867235.2 Psittacus erithacus
TGGCCTTGAACACCACCAGGGATGGAGCATTCACAGCTTCCCTGGGCAACCCATTCCAGTGCCTCACCACCCTTAAAACAAAGAAACAATATCCCATTACTTTGGTTTATTTGTCATCATCATGGCTTGGCTGTGCAAATGAACATTTGGGAAGGGCTTTACCCATGCTTACTACAAGTGTGCTGATGGCTAAAAAGGCCAACGCAGGATAGGCAGGTCCGGTTGCAAAAAAGCACAGCGGAAGGTCTCTTTGGGTGGTATAGGCGAAGCACGGTTCTTTCTGTGTTGTCTTTTCTCCTTGAGACTGATTCTGCGTGTGTTCTCAAAGGAGATGGCAGCGTTATGTATGGTGTGACTCCAAATCTCCCGACTGGAGGCCAGGGTGGACCACTGATGGTAGTCAATGTCGCCAAGGCTGAGGTATTGTTTCAGGGAGTCCTTATATCTCCTCTTTAGGGCACTTCTCTTGCGACAGCCGGTGGCGAGTTCACTGTAGAACACAATCTTAGGGAGGCGGTGATCCTCCATCCTGGAGATATGCCCTGCCCAGTGCAGCTGCATTTTCAGCAGCATGGCCTCGATATGGTTTATTTGTAACCCATCAGAAAAGACTCAGTGCAAATCCATCTGGAGCTGATCCAAGGCAACTCCAAAAGGTACCTCTGCAATCTCTCTCATATGGCAGAGCAGCGTCTGCCTGGTTTCACCCCGCAGTGGAGAAATGTTCATTTCCATGGGGTGTTGTTCACCCAGAAACATGTTGGTGGAAAGGGACTGGTGAGAGGTGAAGAGGGATTTGGACCCCCAAAAGCCATCTGCGGCACTGGTACCACATGGTGACATGTTAATGCAAGACAATTACCTTAAATTTCATCTCTGGTCAGTGTGTGACCCTGGTTGGTTCTTTGCCGGCTCCAGCTGGCAAAACACGGCTGGGTTTTGCAATGGCAGAGGCGCAGGTCAGGGCATGTGCTGTGCGGACGGGCTGCAGCAGGTACCCCCATTGCCTACAACTTGCAACCACTCTCCCTGCCATTTGATTGGAGCTGGTGAGACCCCCTAGCTGGTACAGAGACACCACAACAGGACTTCCCAGAGCATGCTTCAACCCCTTCACCCTATCATGCATGTGACTGTTGGTGCTGGGAGCGAAACCTCAGTGATAAATTCAGGCTATTGTGTTAATTCCAGCATCAGAGTGATAAGGGAATAATATCACACTGGGAGTGAGTTATAATTGTGGAAGCATGTGCAAGTGTGGGCAGCTGATGCTAGTCATTGCCTATGGAACAGCCTAGGTAGGTTGTGTGCCAGCTGACAGCCCAGTCACATGCAGGACTGCAGGTTTTCCTGTCTGCTTACTGCTGGAGACTGCAAGTGAGGATAAACGTAACAGTGAGCTGAGACGAGCTGTGGAAAATAAAATCACTCCTTCCCTTCCTGTCCTTCCTATCTGATGTGAAACAAGGAGGAGAAGGTGGAAAAAACGCAGCCCCCAATCCCACCCCCCTCCACCCCACTGCATCAACATCACCACTTCAGTGTCTGTCTGCAGCCTTGATCCAGTCCAGGCTTTCTGCAGATCCCTACTGGAAGAAAGCCATTTTTCTTGAGTGTATTTCCAAGAAACAGTTGACAGGCTTGGCACAGCTATTCCTGGAAATGTTCAATAGGTCATCTTCTGGAAGAGAGTGCTGACTGATGGAATTGAACAGATCTTGTTCTGCATGCTGCTCGCTCCCTCTCTTGTGATGGTGTGGTGTTCACCTTCATACAGTGCCCGGCCCCCCCATCGCAACACCTTGGCATCCCCCCTGCCGCAGCTTCAGTGCTGTGCCAGCGGTGATCTCACTGAATGGCCTGCAGGATTCAGTGTGCTGTAAGCTGTGGTTGTCCTGCACTGCCAGAACAATGCTGCCTGAAGGTGAATGACCCCAGACTATAAATGATGTTTCTGGCCCTTTGCACATACACATCAGAGCAGTGGGAATCCTGTGCACATACACACACACACACGTGGCAGCCGAGATCGTGGCAATACAGGCTGCCCAACCATGCTATCTCTGCTCATTCTTGGCCATCCCTCTGAGCTGAGGCATAAACCAGAGACAGGCTTTTAGATTTGGCAGTGTGCTGCTGTTTGCCAGCAGCAAGGAAGTGCAGGGCGAAGTCATGCTAGGAGAAAGTTGCTTAAGGTGAGGCACGCCGGTGAGGAAAAACACCCAAGATCCAGGCTGGGTGGTTTCTTCTTTGGCGCTTCTGCTGCTTTTAACCTGTTCCTGGTTGCAGTTGCCCTGGCGAGATCTGTTTCCTTTGCTGATCGTGGGGCGGATCCTGGCACCTCTTGCTAACTGAGAAAAAGATCTTGGACAGTGATCACTGCCCAGCCTGAGCCAGGGCAGGTCAGGATGCCCTGCTGGCACTCCCACCCAGGGCAAGGAAGTGCTGCCTTGTGCCAGGACAGGCCCAGCAGCTGCAGCGGAGGGAATATGTGAGCGGGGGCAATGATCCGGCATATCCAGCTTCTCTTTACCAGCTTCAGTATGTAAAAGGTGCTAGGGGTTGTGTCCTCAGGGCACCAGAGAGGGAGAAAAGCTGCTCCATTTTAGTAAAGCACGCAGATTTGCTCCCATCAAAGTGCCATAGCCTGGCTCTGCAGCATCCCCTCCCAGCTTGCAGATGAGAGCTCAAGCTGCTCGCTGTGTCTTAGCTCCAGGGTCAGGCTTGCCCTTCTACCCACCACAGATACTTTCTCCCCATGTTCAGAGAGATTTAGCATGGCTGGTTGGGTTTAATTCTGGCTTAGATAGCTCCTTATCATGTTAAAGAGTCTTTGTCTCTGTATCAGCACAGGAAAGCAGGTGTACGCTAATACCCCCAGCAGCAGCCACATAATGCTTCCTGCCTGTCTCATGAGAGGAGCACAATCAGGGCTTGTCGTAATGTCTGTCTCTAGCAGCATGGCGTGGATAAGGGACTGAGGGACACCTGAGGTGCTTAGCTGGGATGTGGTACAAAGAGCCGCCCTTACCTCTGTGGTTGGGCTGTGGTGATTCTGCAGGTTAAATACTGTCTGCCCTGAGTCCCATAAGCTTTGCTTTCTCTTTTGCAGCCTGTGAATGCAGCTGTTCACCAAAATCGCTTTTAAACTATGCTCTGCAGGTCCTGTGTTGTCCCCCTTCAACTCTCTCCACAAATAATATACTCGCTCTCTGCCACGAATCCAATTTCATCCATATCTGTAAAAACATCGAGACAAAACACACTCGTCTCAGACAGCTGCCAGAGCTGGCACCAGATTCGCTGGGTCCCCAGGCTCAGAAGAGCCTTCCCTTTCCCCCTCTAACATTATGGATACATTGCACTGCTGCTTGATTTCCCCCTTATTGCTCCCTCCTTGATTCCCAACGGCCTGGAGCTCATCTTCTCTAGTTTAGCATGCAACTGCAGAGATATTTTAGCACAGAAAAAATAAGGACTGGAAGGTATCCCTTGTGCTTTCAATGCAAACAGAAGTGAGCACACAGTGGACACTTGGCCCCTGCACCTCTGGAGTGAGCACACTCTCTTCGTATCTTCCCACTGGCTCTTATATTTCACAAGTCTTTCCCATTTGAAAAATTCAAAGTATTTTTTGGAAGGAGAAAGTAAAATCACTGCCCCTCTTCACTGGTGAGTGAAGAGGTCTGAAGAGGGGTACATGAGCTCACAGCTGCCAGTACACCCAGGCCACTGGCTCCAAAGTGGAAGCCCTCAAGGAGGACCCTGGCACTTGTGGCTGCTCACCCCATTCCAAACACAGGAACCAACCATGAAGTTTAACCCAAAACAAGGACTCTCCCCAGGACCAGAGGAAGGTAAAAAATTCAAAGGTCATTTTAGAGAAACTCTGTTAAAGGGAGAGAGCTGTAACCCTTCTGAGCAGAGAACATGAACGCACCTTCACTCTTTAGGATTTACCTCCAAAGTGTGGGAATGAGGAAGGCTTCTCCTGTAGATACCCTCTTACATGTGGGTTACACAGTTACCTGCTGCAACATGCTTGGATGAGAGACATGCCCATGGCTTCCCTCCCTCCTTCCCTTGCCCCAGCACCCGTGGGCCCTCTCATCCTCTGAAGACAACCCCAGGCACACACACACCATAGACCTACTGCTGTATGTCTCTAAATCGATCTCTCTGCGGGATGCACCTGCTCTGTAACACTGACAGAGCTGTGTTTTCCCAAATCTATGCCTCCTGTTCCTTCTTTGAGGCATTAATAAAGACCTCAAATCATCATTTGTTACTGACTTAATTACCTGTTGTCACCACCCAGCAAGTATTTCAAGCAGCTGACAGCGGGAAACACCCTCTCATGTGCAGTACACAAGATGAGCTCTTGAAAATAAGATGTCTAAAATAAGAAAGAGTCATTCATAGTGACACTTCTGTGGGTCCTTGCTTCCTAGCGGGTGGACACACAGAAAAATGTGCAACAAATCTTTTATCCAGCATTCATTCATTCACTCATTCCTTCATTCAGAAAAGCTTCTCAGAGATTTTGTTTAATTTTCAGAGGCTCACGAATGCTCGTGGGACTGGTTGCTGTGCCTTCCCTGGGGCTTGGGGCTTCCACCCCAATGGGGGAGGCTGTTGCTCTGTGGTCCCCGGGCTAGTTCAGTGTAGAGCAGTGGAGGACCTCCTGGAGCTGGAGGCTTTGCAGGGAGGGCTGTGTCAGGCTGAGGAACACAGGTTATGCCTGACCTTCAGGAGACCATTTTCTTTAATGTGAGACTTGCCAAGTCTGCAGGAAAAGCCACTTATGGCTAAACATAAGTAGGTCGGGATGAGAGTGGGGAAGGAGTGTAGCAGAAGGGGACAAGTTGTGGGGTTTTGAGTAGCTGCAAGAGAACTCATGCCCCTCTGGCTGAGGATGAAAATCCTAGCTTAAAGTTTGGGACAGGATTCACGTGGAGGATAGATTAATCTTTAAAATCACATAGTGTTTATTAATAGAATGTGCTCTCCTTCCTGAACCTAGATTCCCTATAGCTTGCTATTGCTAACAGGCAGCTAACTGTCAGTGTGGCTTTGTCATTTTCTGCTCAGAGTGATGGGTTTTTAGCAGCTATTTAGAAACATCTCTTCCCTTTTCCTTGCCTGTGTATCTCCCCGCTGTCTGGCCAGCTTGTGGCTGATAATTCTCAGTGACTCACAGATAAAGCCTACTAAAAAGAACCCCTAAGCAGTGATGCACCAGATGTGCAGTGAAATTTTAAAAACATGCTATGACTTTTTAGGAATACATGCAACTAATATTAAACAGATGCCTGAAGTTTCCTGCACAGCTGTTTCTCTATTACGTGTCATGACTTTTAATGGCACTGAGGTGAGACGCACAGACATGAGGAAACGCAAGGCTATTCCAAATTCAAGCTTTTAAAATTCTAGCAACAAAGAGCAGGGTGGGGAAGAAAGCAAAACCTCCAAACCTCTCACAAAGCATGAAATGGAATGGTTTTGCTGGAGTGCTTCACAAAGCAGCCAAGTATCTCAGCCAAGGTAGCATAGCTATCTCCTGATTGGTAGTTTACCACCGTTAGTAGGCACCTTCCTCTTTATTGGCTTCCTCCGATGTATCTGTTTTTGTAATGGAGATCCACTCAGCATTTATACACAGCTAAGACTAGAACTAGATTACGAGGCTGCGGTTTCTTCCAGAATCCCTCTTGCTGTGTGTGAACTGTTTATACAAACAGAGTAGGTCTCTTTCCAGGGAAGCTTGTCTACTAAGTTTCAATTTCCTTTTATTGGATACTTGAGCCATTTATTACCCCCTGAATGGCCCCCCTGAAATTTAAGTTGTCAGGACCTCCACAGCTGGTGATGTGGCAGCATTACCTCAGGGACCATCAGCACTGGCAACCAGAACCATCAGGAGCTGAAAACACCTTGTCTCAAAAATTAGGGCTTTGGGGTGAGATTGATTTCATCTGACACAAGGGAAGGTTTTCATCTCAAGGAATGAACATGCCTACAGCTGAGCTAGGCATCAATTTTAGCCACTGGGATGTGAATTCATCTCATCCTAGCAAAACCACAGAGAAAGGTAGATGAAATGTATCCGAAAGATACCTGCTTCTCTCCCTGCACTATAAAAGGATGTGACAGGGATCACTTCCGATGTAGGTGTCTCTACAGTAAAGTTGGATGGATCCTTCTCTGGCTTTATATGCTAAATGGTTGGCCAAAGCAACTCATCCACATTCCCTTGACAGACAGTGGAAAAGAGATGCCTCTAGAAGATGTCATCCACAACCTACCTAACAAGTGGGCTGAGCTGCCTGCCAGTGGTGCCCACCTTCATTCTGCTGTTCATGGGAGAAGCATAGGATGCATGCCTGATCTTTACCTGGTGAAAGCTAGGAGGGATGAAATCAGGTATCCGTCTCATAGGGTTACTTTGCTTAAGGATCACACTCTCATCCATGACCTCAATCAGGCTTCAGCTCATCTTTTGGCTGGCATGGTGCAAACACATCAGTGCTTTCATGTTTCCTCTGATATCTTCTCTGGCACCAGGGTTAAGCAGAGGGGTAAGCAGTTAAAGTGAAACAGGAAAGCCTCTGGATGCTAAGCATCTCCACCCGGGCACCCTACAGGCCCTTACCCACCTGTTGGGTGCAGCTCCCCTTCCACCCATTGCCCTCCCTCTCATGCAGGGGGATCTCCTTCAGACCCCATATTCCTCCAGCAGCAGCTGCTGACACTCCCTGTATCCCTTTGGAGACTTGTTATAGTTCTGATATTTGTTCTCTTGCTATTCATTGTACCTCCTGTGGGGAGTCACAGCCAGTTTATCAGCTACCAGAAGCATGCTTTCTGAGCTGAAAAGCAATTTCCTTTTCTCCTCTTATTGCAGGAGCCTAAGAAGGGTTTGATTTATGCCATCAGTTTTAGATTTAAAAATCTTCAGCTTCACCTAGGTACATTTCCTGGAGATCGGCAATGCTTACTATACTAAGCATTTAGTAATGCTTAACAGATGAGCAATTCTGTTATGCCATATGATCATCTCTTATAGACTAAGTCTGGATTTTTCCTACCATGTTATTTATAACCACTGTCAAATGGTGCCATTCATCTTTCCTTCTTTTTCTTACCAAGCTTATGTCCCCAGGATCGTTCACAGCAGCAAACATGGCAAATCTGTGTTGCTGCTTCTGATCAGCTGCACTTCTGGCTTACTTTTATGCAGCACTCCGACTTTGTTGCTGAAATGGCCCTTAAGAAATATGTTTGACAACATGCTCAAGTACAGGAGAACACAGTGGCAGTATTTGAGAAAAGGCAGCTTTTTAATGACAAACACTGCTGTTTGCCAGGGGAAGTGGCATCCACCACTGCATGGAGAGCTCAGACACAGCAGGCCACACTCATCGTTGCTGGATTTCTGCTGGGCTCATCAGGAGTATGAGCCGCCATGGTCCACCCTGAGGGCCCATACAAGCCCATGCTGAGGATGTCCATGGTGGGGGAGGCAGCACGGGACTGGCTGTGCGCATGGGTCGAGCCCACCTTGGACATACGGCAAAGGGGCACCTCAAGGAGCAAGCAGGAATATGGACCTCAATTTTGAGCTCAGCACTCACTCATTCCTCTTCTTGGAAGAGGAACAGGCTGGCCAGAGAGATGGCAGGTGCCCCATCCTGAGAAACATTCAAGTCAGGCTGGATGGGGCTCTGAGCAGCCTGATCTAGTTGAAGATGTCCCTGCTCATTGCAGGAGGGTTGGACTAGATGACTTTTAAAGGCCTCTTCTATCCAAACTATTCTGATTCTGTGATTCCATGATTCTATGATTCCATGCTCAAGGTGTTTTTTTTATAACACTTCAGAGAATGACCTGCATTTCTGAGATACTTGAGAGAGGTTTTGAAGCAGCCGATGCTTCTGTTGACTTATTTTGGTTCCCAGGGAACCAGCTATTTCGGTTGCCAGTTTCTTGAAGTAAGGTTGTGTATTGACTCACAGTCCTGGACCACAGTCCCTTGCAGCTCAGAGCAACAGGCAGGTTTCTCCAGCTGATGGAGCCTGACCTTTCCATGGCACACTCCAGCTCCATCAAAACTGGACCAAATAGCCTGGGCAGTTAAACATGTCCCCAGACTGAGGCCCAAAAACCAACAGAAGACTTCGGATGGGGTGGCCAAGCCTCATTGTCCAGCCCTGCATGGTCCATGTCTCAGTACTGACCCGGCGCTCATGTCCCCAGCTCACTGCAGGGATGTAGTGGCTGCCGTGCACCCCCTGGACACTGCTGGGTGGGTGGTAGCTGTGGCCAGAAGTGCTTGCTGTCAGGCATGGCTGGCCAGGCGCCTGCTGGTGCTTGCTCTCAGTGGCAACTCAGCTTCAGTCGCATGGCTTGTCACGATGCCAGGACGCACACCTCATGGGAATAGGTTTTGGAAGTCGCAGCTGCGTGCCCTGTGAGCAATGTCCCTTCTAGGAAAGAACACTAACGCTGGAGCCAGCCCGTCAGCTGGATTTCAGGGTGAAATCTGATGTGCCACTTGTGTCTGCCTGGGAAAAGGAAAAAAAAAGAGAAAGGAAAACCCTACCTGCTGTGGCATCCACTGGTGTCAGAGGACACGTCTTCTGTCACGTGCGGCCTCATGGCAGGGATGGGGAGCCAGCAGGCAGGGACCTGGGTCACTGTTAAGGATGGGCAACGGTGGGTGTGAGCCCTCCAGGAGCTCCAGAGCTTGCTCCCTCCTTTCTTGATCCCTTTACTCTTGCCTTCATGCACACATGCCCCTCTCTGACCTGCCTGCTGTTCCCTGTCTGCTACCCCTCTGTCTGCACCAGGTTCCCTGAGGGTTGGCTCACCAGAACCCCAAGATGACACGGAAGCGGAGAAACCAACAACCCGTGAGATGGAGCCCAGTCTGCAGCTGGAACAGAAAAATCACAGTCCTCAAATTCACAGCAGATCGGTCAGCCAGACTCAGGGCTTTGTTTCCAGTCTGGTTTTCTTCACATCTTTGCTATTACTCTTGCCAGCTTCTGAGATGTGGCTCTTGCTTTAGGGAGCCAGTTTCAGGAGAGGTTTTAGTTTTGTTTTGCTTTTTTGTTTTTGAGAGCTCTGTGGGACCCAAATACTTGCTGCTGGGTCAGAAAACCTGGGTGTATCACAAGGAAGAAACCCCATGGTTGCTTCCTCGAGGCCTGTGTTGACACGCTTTGCAGCATGGCTCCTCAGAGGTCTTCTCTGCTACGCAGAGGTTTCGGTGCTGCACCCTGCTCGCCATGCAATGGCCGCTTGCTCATGCAGCAAACCTCAAGCATGCATTAAATGAATAATCTCAGGCTCACTGCACCTTCATCTCACTCTGTTCATCAGACGTCTGCATCACTCTGCAAGTTGCAGCCTGAAGTGGTTTCTCAAACGTCAGGACCAGCAATGGAGAGGAAGAAGATGTAATTATTGAGGCTCATTTCACATGAAGACATCGGACTCAATGGCAGAGAGAGCGCAGCGCAAGGCAAGCAGAATTCCTTCGGAAGGCTTGATTTCCCAGGTCCCTGCGTGGCTTATTTGTTAATCCTGAGATTTTTCTCAGAAGTCCCTTTTATCCAGAACAGGGGTGTGTGCTGTTTGCACACTGCTTCTTGGAAATTACGGGGAGGCAACTTACTGGGAGGTAATTCTAGATGGGAATCTGAACAAAAGGTGTTGCTTAAGCATTTCGAAGAGTAATTGAGCACTTGCTATGCAGTTTGTTTAATAACCTGAAAGACAGATCCTTATCAGGAGCCTCCACATGCTCTGGTTACTCAATTGCTTTTTTATTTAAATAAGCCTAGCAAATGTGCCCATAAAATTACCCAATAAAAGGCAGCATCTCTGAGGTGAGCCTGCTTAGATAGCTGAAAATTTTATTTTCCTGTTAGTATGTCTTTATATACTTTCTTTACAGGGCTGTTGGGTGACCAGTAGGTTTCAAGGGCAATGCCTGTGCCAGGCATTCCCAGCGCCATTCCTGTTAAGGTGCCATGAAGGCAAATACAGTTCTTAGCTCATCCCAATTGGCCTCAGCCAAGGGGGAACACTCCCTGCCCTTTCCTTGATTTCACATGGTGAAGCTGGGAAGCATTGCCCTCCTGGCAGAGAGAGTATCACTGAAAAAGTCAAAATGAACACCAGAGGAGTGCCCACATGTCTGCTTCCTAGGGAATGGTGCTCAGAGTGCATGCAAAAAAACCCACCCCCTTCTAGCTTGTGAGGGTAACTGTGATTCCCTTCAGGATAATCCAAGATTAATGGTGCAAAGATGCAAGATTAGACTCAATACCAATAAAACAGCTAATGATTGAAACCACAGTGAACATGCAGGTGTCCCAGGTGCTAGAAGAGTCTGAGTATTTTTTGGAAGTCAGAAGGACTAATACTGAAGCTCATGCCTGAGCCACATGCCGCAGGGCAAGCTGATGTTACAGCTGCTGAATGCCCAAATGCAAGCATTCCAATCATAGGTCAAAATTCACTCTACCAGCACTGAAATCAAACCAGGACCAGCTCTGAATTTAAGAGAAAAACCAGGTATTCTTAACCGGAAAATATCTCTGGAAATACATTTTCAACTACACTGTGATGGGATCTGCACTTGAGCAGCGCTCCCAGCTAAGTTGTTGTCCTGCCTTGCCCTGAGCCTGGTCATGGAGGGGACTCTGTCATGCAGAAAAAGGACTTTGGGCAGTTAAATATTATGCTTGGACACAGATTCCTCAGGAAGGGCTATGACAGCGCTCACAAAAAGAGCAACAACTAGTGAAAACAGCCTCTGAGTGTATGCTGCAAGGAGCTGATAAGGACGTCTCTGCGCATCCCCTCTGCGTGAATGAGCTTGCTACTGGTGGGGAAAGGTCTGGGTTGCAACCCAGGAAGCTGGTGGCTTCTCCACATACACCATGTGAACATGAATGCCAGCTGCGGCAAGCATGTTGCCCACTTTACCCTCCCTGGGCAGAGAGCAGTTCAACTACTTGGCTCATTCAATCCCCTCTGCCCATTTCTAAGACTGATAGCAGGGGCTGGTGCTGTGTAGGTCAGATGAGAAAATTGTGAAGACAGAATAAAGAAAATGCACAGACTGCCACTAGGTTGCTTTTCTTTTGGGTCAATAGTGGCTTTGGATCCTTGATGTCGAGGTGGAAAACTCCATGAATGTATAAACAATCTCCTGAGCCATCAAATCCCACCTCTTAATAGGACTGTTCACATTCCAGAACTCAAAATGATCTTGGTTTTGGAGACTTACTGATACCCTTTGCTGAATGGCTCCACTCCTCTTTTTTTTCCCTTCTCATGACGCTTACTTTGAAGAGAATAGCGCAAAGTAGCACTTGAGGCAGTGAAAAGAGGACCCCATAACCTAGAATGCTTACAACACCCACAAAAAAACCCTTCCCATTTTATTGTCCCAAATCCATAAAGCCTGCTTTTCAAAGGGAGGTAGTAAAAGTACCACACTTCAGCAGGTTCCAATTAAAGAAGGCCTAATCCAAAGTGCATTGAAGTTAACAAGAGACTTTTTGTCTCTTTGCTGTTGGGGCTTGGACCAGACATCAGCGTCAGAAATGGTATCTGCAACATGTGCAGGCATTTTAAAGCAGTCCCTGCTGCAGGAGTGCTGGGAGTCTTCCTGCACCATTATCAAGTCTATTGATCATCCAGCTCTCCCCAACAGCTTCAAAGGGAAATTGCAATTCACCTCTTTTCACAACCAAAATGCTAGGTTCAGAAGCGAATTCTGCTAAAGCACATACTTCTTTTTTTAATCTGGAAAGATATTTTGAAAGATTATTTCCATTTCCAGCAAATGTTCCTTTTTCTCAGGAAACCCATTTAAAAAGACACTGTATTCGGGCCTCCCCCCAAAAAAGCCATATCACTGGATTTATTTTTAGGTCTATTTATCAGGTCATAGAAAGACACCTTAAAAGTCAGAATTCTTTTCACCTAGTGAAATCTGGACAAAGCTTTTGAATATTCATTGCAAATACACAAAGCTTTCTGGAACTGCGGTTTCAGCGCTACTACTACACCTTGACATTAGTCTGTGGCTATGAATATGGAAGCTTAGAAAGAGATTGCTTCTCAGAGACTGTTTTTATTTCCAGTAAGAAACAAAACTAGCAGCATGACCACATTAGCATCAGATGAATGTGCCTTTGATGTACTTTGAATATAATATGACTTTGTTTATTTTCCCAGCCTTTTGCAGAATGTTTTATTCCATAGATCAACGACTGTCATAATAGATGACTCAAGATGGAAATTTCCCCCGCATCATCTGGGCGAAGCAGCTCAAAGATGACTGCATATTCATTTTACTGTACACTCCAGCCACTCTTCAGTGCCCTGTAAAGCCTCCTTGACCTGGTTCTGCCCTGAGGAGATCCCTCCTTTGTGAACATCCATGCCACTATATATAGGTGGGGAGAAAGAGCGCTTTTAGACTTTGCCTGTTGCTACGCTGACTCCACCTCCACTTGCAGAGTTCAAAACAGCTTTTGTAAAGCATACTTACCACTTAGGAGAGTTAATGGGATCTCTAAGCCTCCTTTACAGACCAAGGAAGAAAAATCAGTGCCTACTTTTTCCAAAGACTAGAAGTTAAGCCATCCATTTCGTGGAAGGTCCAGCAGGGGCAACCTTTAAGCTTTCTTCTCTAGGCATTCCTAAACACTGCCACAACTAAGTAGATGGTAATTACACCATTTTCACTAGGAAGGCATTTTCAACATCGGTTAAGAAACCTAAACACATCAGAGAGCAGTTGCTGCTGGCTAACCTTTGCCCCTGAGACCACATGCTAGCCCGAAGCCTGGAGTGGCCACAAGCCTCACTGCAAGCCATAAGCAGTGGAAGAGGGATGAGTCCTTGCTGGGGGCTGCTCCTGGCTGTCAGCCTGCCCTGTGCACCAGTCCTGGGGGCACAGTGAGCAGGGAGGACAGGAGCCCCTGTGCAAGCCCCCTGTCATCACCCAAACCCAGTGGCGCAAGGGAGATGAGGCCAAGGGAGAGATGGGGAAATTCGTTCACTGAGTTGCCTCACTCCTGAACAATACTCAAGTTGCAGGCTTGTCTATGAGTGAGACTTAAATAAATAACATTTGCTCTCAAATTAGCCAGAGAAGAATAAACATTTTAAGACCTTTTGGCTGCCCTAAGAAAGAATAAGAGGCCTTCCTATACATCTGAAGAATTAAATTGTCTTAATTGCATCTTTGTGCAAAATAAAGCATTACATACAGAAGAAAAATATTTTTAAGTGGATGGAAAAATCCACTGTGTTAAAGAAATACTATTGTCAAGTTAAATGTGTGCCTGCATTTGTGTGGTGCAAAAAACAAGCTTTAATAAAACTGAAGAGTCTAATAGGAACATTTCTATGAATTTAAAAATAACAGCAATGGAAACAATCGCATAAAATAAGTAAACCTCTCCCTTCAATATTTGCAACTCAAGTATTACAACATTAATTTCAGGCTTGGGAATGTGAAAGTAACCATAAATTATGAATTAAGTGCTTTGTTCTACAATATGAGAGGCCCAGGTTTTAAATTCCTTGTTGAGTCGCAGCTCCTTTATTTCAGTACCACTGCTGGGATGCAGAATTTAGCCCACTGAAAGACAAATTTCAGTGGAGAAACTACCTGATATGACACTCACCCATCAGGTTTTCAGTGGCCCATAGAGGATGCACAGAATGATACCTGGCCTGTAGGGAAGGCTTCTTTGACATGACACTTCATACCTACTGCAGGCTGTTTTCTTAACCATTAAAAAAGACTCTAAATGCATTATCTATGGATGAGCTGACATTGGTCTTACAAATCAAGAACATAAAATGCAATGTTCACCCAAAGAAGAAGGTACCATGGCCCCATGAGCGTGCCCATCCCACTGTTTTACTGCCCAGACTGGTTGCCTTCCTGTAGCTCGGTACTCATGCTGGGTTGAATGAGGATGACTCCTTTGGAGACCAGTCTATCTTTAGACTTGGTCCATGCTGGCTCAGAACAAGATAAGGTACTTGCATTTATGTCACTGGGAGCCAACTTCTTCCTCTAGATCATGTTTTCAGTAGTTTCTTCTGTTCCCCATCTCCAACTTTTGCTCCTCCAAACTGCCGCCAGGGACACTGCTTTGCCCCAGTTCCCTAAAATGCAGAACATGTTTAATGATGGCATTAAAGCACCATGAAACAGAAAAATAAATAAATTCCAAGGCCTAAAGTGATTTGCATTGTTTACTTGGCATTTGTTGATAGACTTAAACTCTGTAAGGAGCCATAACAGGATATGATTAGTTAAGATCTAACTAAGGTATAACAGGATCATGATTTACTAAAGGCCATAACTGTATACAGAAGATTCAAACCAAAATACCACCAGGTTGCTTCAGGACCTGCAGGTGCTGCCCTTGCTAGGATGTTTTCTATTTCTATGCCCCTGAAAAAACCCAAGGTAGACAGGATTTCCTTAAAACCTTGTTGTCTTTCCTAATTGCCCAGATGTCTTCCAAAATCTGGATATAGGAAGAATTAAAATAAATAAATAAATAAATAAGAAGCACTAATTCTTATCCCAGTTAAGACTTCTGATGAGGCAGCTCTTAAATCATGAGGCAGATCTTGTAGGCATCCTACAAGATGTTACTTGGCAATGACTCCACAGTCTACCGTAACTTGTTCATAAATACATCCAGAAACCCTGCATCCAAACTTCGTTCCTCATTTACTGTGCAGCAGACTGCTCAGGAAGAATTAAAACATATTCTGCCTCTTATCATCAGGCCTCAGAGAGCATCTGGTCACTCTCATTGCTTTCAGATACATACCGTCTGGCCTTATCCCCCTTTACCTGGTCAGCAAAACCTCAGTGGTGTCTTTCATTAGAACGAAAATCTCTCTGACAGAAGAGGAAGAGAAAAGCCCAGGCTTTACTGTTCTTCTGGATAAAATCTAATTCTCACAGGTGGTACAGCTACACCTGGCAAGGAACTGGGGACAGGAGACAGAGTTCTGTCCCCTATTAGATTCAGAAAAGCTGGCAGAAACCAAATGAGCCTGGTGGATGGCACAAGCTGAAGGGAGAGCAGCGGGGAGTTCACCTTGACCAGAAAGGACCAGCAAGCTCCCCTACCCTGTTGGGCATGTGGTGGCCAGAAGACGACGACTCTGGATACTTGACCTAAGAGTAAAACTTTTGTGAAACAGACTGCCCAGATCCAGAGCATGGTGCAAGACTCAGGAGGCACCAGGCTGTCACCCAGTTTATTAGTGGAGACAAACATGGACAACTCAAAAGTTGTCTCATTTTTCAGGATTCTTTTCACTCTGTTTGCCTGTTTCTGCCTATCTTCTGGTCACTTTTCTACTATGCGTCTTCCCTGAGAACTCCCCACCCGTGCTATGCTAAGAGATGGGACACATGCACAGTGCCAATCTCCTTGCAGATACACCCATTAAATAATAACAGGAGAAACCCTCTTGGACACACCAGTTTCAAAGGCAGACTAAGGTGGCAGCCATTTATCCTAGAAAGAAACTCCATGCGCTAAAGCTCTTATAAATGTGAAATTAGCCACCTGCAATAACTGTTGTAAAATTGTTAAATTAGTAACAGTGATTATTCTCATTTCTTGCTGGGATATCAGGGAACTAGCACAGAACAGCAGCAAAAAGGACTCCTTCAGCAAATAAGTTAAACCAAGTGCTGCCCCCTCAATGAAACCAGAAACCTTGCTGAGCTCATTGCAGGGGCGCCTGCTTACAAGCAATTTAAGTGCCACCCTATATCCCCACTGGAAAAGTATAAAAGTGAACAGGAAAGAGTGATCAATTTTTTTAATGCTTGTTAAAAATTAATCTGGCATGAAAAGAATTACAAGTCACAAGATGCCACAGGAAACTGGAATGTTTAAGCTTAATAAAACCATAGTTCCCAACCCCTTTTTTTCCAGTTTAAGGCATCAGATCTTCAACACGCATTTCCATGAACCCTCTTTATTTAATTTAATGAAGTACTTGAAAGCTCCCGATCAATAGCAAGGCTTCACTCAAGCATATACTGTATCACAGAAGGATCCACCTCTTCTGCTATCAGACTGGCTTGCAGACTTTGGATTGTTGCTTTTTTCCCCAAGCGCTGTCTCCACAGGACAAAAGCAGCTACAATCTGTGACTGCAGGTTGTGGGGGTGATTGACTTTACATCGATAGATGTCAGTATGGGACAAACCCAAACACAGAACTATATGCTCCCATTCGGGTCCCAGTCTCCTCGCAAGCTTGTTCAGCTGCTGATCTGTTGGTGAAGTCTTCAAAATAAATGGTGCAATTTCAGTGATATCTGTAAAGAAAAGAAAATGCATACACATGTCACTAGGTGATGCTGCAAATATTAATGTAAGACCTTGATAAAGGAGGGAATAAGCAAAGCTGAGGTGAAAGAATTAATTAAAGAAATGGATTACATACTCACCTAGGAAAATTAATGACATAATCAATTAGAAGATTAATTAGAGGAAAGCTAATGCTCAGTGGACCACATTAGGGAGCCTGTTCTGACATTCAAATATCAGAATTCTACTTCAAAGCCAAGACTTCCAAAAGTAATTACAGATTTCAGGGTAGTGAATAAGAAAGACTTTCAAGGAACACGTCCCCAGCAGCCCTCGCCATCTGAAAATTAATCTGCTTGCACCAATGTGATATAGTGGCAAATGACGAATGTGGGACCAGTAATACCATATCACTTTTATGCTGGGTCTCTGTTTATACACTCTGAAAATAACTTTTTATTCCTTAGTTACTAGGTATTATTCTATTTATTTTTTCTGTTTTGTTTTGGTGAGGGCTGCTCCCAGGAAATTCTTCAGTCTCCTAAGACGCTACTTACCCTTTGTGACCTGTTATATACAGCAAACTCATCTTGAGGACACCAGCTTCAGGTCTTTTCTTCTACCTGAATGAACCCATAAGCATGATTCAGATGAACCCAATGAACAGGGCATCAGTGTTGTTCCCAGTATAAATTATGCTTCATATCATTTATAGCAACATTCCGGAAAACAGGCATTTCTGTGCTACAGCTACATTCATCTGGCCTTCTTGAGGCTGTTTTTAGGACAGTCCCATGTTCTCTCAGAGGTTTCTGTCCTGCACCCCTTAGTATCACCCGAGCACCCAACATGCCCCCAACAGTTTATCTGAGAAGATGGGCAGCATCAAACTAGTATCTGAGTCATGGAGGACAGGATCAATACAACTACCAAAACAGATTTCACAGGAAGCATTAAGGTAGCTGTAATTAACACTGACAAAAACCTCCTGGGGACTGCACCAAGTATTTCTTACAAATACAAGCGACCTCTTTGTGTATTCCCTCTGGCAATCTGATCATTATATTGAAAAAAAAGCATTAATACAAACAGAATTAATAGCAGAGTGAGAACACAGTACTATTCAGAAACATGCTGTATGGGATCCATCTCACCTAACTACAGGTAATTTAATTACACTATGATTAATTATCACCAAGGAGAGAAATAGGCACTTCTAGAATACAATCCATCTCACCAGGAAGATGTCTAAAATAAGCATATGAATTACTTCTCAAAACATGCACATTTCCCTCAACTGACTATAAAAGGAGAGCTGGGTATAAGCTCGGTTGTCGAAGTTGATGCTGTAAACACCCAGTGATGGCGAAAAAATTCTCTTGTGCCTGTAAATGCAAACCACATACCAGTTGCTTTAAAAAGGTGTATTTAGAAAAGCAGCATAAGATATCTAAAAAGTACATTTGCTCTTCAATACCCTTTGCAATTACAAGCTGAAATGAAGGGTCAGTGCAGCCTGCAATTGCTGCTCCACTTTTGTTGCTGAAGATACTGCATCAAAACATCAAAAATATCCCCAAGAAAAAGCTGATTATAGCCTGTCGATCTGAAGCAGCAGACACCCTACAGAAGAGCTGCTTTGCAAAATCTAATTTACAGCTCCAATATCATATTCTCAGCCTCCACTACAGCAGAACAGCAACACTAGAAAGCACCACTCCTTCATTTTATCGAAAGTAATTGGTTTTGCATAGAATATCCACAGTCTGCAAATGTTTGTACAATTTAAGCCCAGTCATACATAAGTACTATACAAAGCTGCTTTGAGTAAAGGGAAAATTGCTTTCTGAAGAGTATATAGGTCCCTTTGATCTTTCTGTCTCCAGATTGCCAAAGAAACCCAGGGCAAGTGGCTGGTTGCAGGACAGAGCAGAGGATGCTCCTGAAGAAGACTGAGCAGTACCGGTGGGGCAGCCCTGTGCTGTCACATCACACATGTTACCAGCTCCACAGGTAAGTCAGGACAAGGGACTGCCTTTCATGAATGCGAATATTTCAGAATAACTAAAATTTTAAATATAGCTACACTGTGCTGTCGCCAGCACTGTTTTTTGATATTAAACTATTGACTTGGCTTATGGTCAGCTACTAACCATAAGGCAGTGTGCACAAAGGAGCGTTACCTGCAAGACCGGGTTTCTGCTCTCACGCTAGAATTTTTATACTTCATGTTCACTAGCAGAATGATTCTATGATACTGAAATATGATCAAGCAGGGAGGCCTAACTATAATACATGTCAGCTTGTCCATCGAGCCTTTGATATTAGGCGTATTTTTTTTCTGCAACAAGTATCTTGCCTTCAGCCTGTTATCAGCCCTTTAATAAGAATAAGAATAAAACCCATCCAGGAAATCTTTTCATCTTACGCTACCATCTGATTCTAATATGGACATGGAAAATTCTGGGACAGAAGCCAAATGTTAAATTTAATACAAAGGACTGTTATTTTAGTCCCGTTTTATTTTCTGTGATAGCTCTTTTTCAGATTTGATACAAAGTCAGTGAGGAAAATCTGAGACAAGTATTACATGATGCACAATATTATTTACAGGTATAGAGATATTTAGTGAGATATTTCAGTTATGACAAATGCAAAATCACAAAAATATTTGGATATGTTCTTGGATCAATGCCACTCTTAATTTAATAAACATAATGGCATTTCAGGTAAAAGGGAAATAAGTTTTCTGTGCTCAGCACCGAAGCTGCTTTGAACACACTGCAAAAACATTAAAGATGCCTTTTTAGTTATGTTTACTACAGACTTTCTTATAATCTCCATTTGTCAGGAACTGCCTGAGGGAAGTAATGAGATTAGAGCAAAAATTTCGATTATGCAGATCCTTCAGTTGTATTTGAAAGGTAATTTTAGGATACTGAGACCTCAGGCTTTGCAAAAGAAATGTGAAGCTCTTTTTGCTTGAGGTGGATCTGATGTGGAGGTGTACATGCTTATGTTAGGTATACGCTTCAGATTAGCAAAACAAGGACTGCATTGTTAGAAACAGGAAGAAGCGGGGCTTGGGGCACCACCGGAAGGTGTTGTGGCCTTCCCAGGAGAGAGCAATTTCAGTGCCTCTACCTCCAGTGAGCACACCAAGTGAAACACCATGGCCAGCTGTAACCATGGTCTATGCCACAAAGTGCTAGGGCTGCACACTGCAGAGATGGAGAGGGTGAAGCCTCACTGCTCACACTGAAGCCACTAACTCCCTGAGGAATGGGGAACCAACCACTTTGTGCTGGAGAGTGAGCCAGCCTGGTGCAGAGCTGCTCTCAGTCTGCTAGCCAGATTGCTGACATGGCGCTTACAACTCTTAAGATCCCCTTCCTCCTGGCTGGAGAGAGGTAGGACACTCTCCACCCTGGCTTTAGAGCTGAAACTGACCCAGAGAAAGACACACAGCTCCTTCTATTCAAAGTTGCAGCAAGAGGAAACATTCTTCTTCCCATCTCCTGCTCCCGCTGGTCAAGGAACCTCATCCACCCTAAGCCTTTATCCTAGCTGTCCCAGCTAAAAACCAGGAGATGTAGACAACTCCTGGCCTGTGTGTACATCTGTGCTTCCAGACTGCTACACAGACTGGGAGATACGATGGTGCTGGTGAGTGTGGGCAGGAAACAGAACTGGATATAAATAGACGGTACCACAGACAAAACAGAGTAACTCGGATACCAAAGCTGCACATGGGGCAAAGGCAGCTGGTCACCACTTTAGAATTTCTTTTTCTTTAGGACCTCTCCAGCTTTAAGTAGGAGACTCCAAGAAGATATTGCAAAAATGAGGGGCATGGAAAATAAACTCACCCCAGCTCTGTCCCACTTGGCACAAGTGGGAGGATGCAAGATAAAGTCCAGTGAAAATGGACTTTGAATCACTTTGAAAGACTTCTTTCTACTTTTGCTTTCTCATTACCACCTCCAGGTGATGAAAAAAAGCAGAGATCATCTCTTAGGCTGTCTTGCACCATGGGAAAATCTTTATCAGCATTGAGGCACTGAACTCCTACTCCCTGTGCCGCTGGAACGCAGTGGGGAGCAAGCGAGCTTGGCTCCAACACAGGACACAAGAGCAAAAAGTGCTGAGGCATTTTTGGGTGATCTGTAAAGTACCCAGTTGATTCCTCAGAACTGCTGGCAGCCTCAAGTGCCTTAAGATTTTGTCTAAAGGACCCCTCTCCATGTAAGTATGACTTCTCTGTGCACAACCAAAGCATCTCTTGGAGATCAGGGAGCCTTATCAATACACTTTTACACAGTGCAACACAAAAGCAGCTGGGAAGGGTCAAGAATGCTTCCCAGCCTCTAGAATGGGGCCTAATGGTGATAAAACTCTCCTGGGAATTAAGGGATATGCTGAAACAGAGAAAATTGTGTGCAAGAACCCTTGGCAGAAACAGCACTCGGCAAATGTTCAATTTTTATAAAATCACATCAGAAACAGGTAGGTGATTCTGGGCTTCAGACCCCGCATAACTGGAATTGGACTGCAAAAAAGGAGTAACTGCTTAGGCATACATCTAGCCTCAGTATCTCCTACTAGTAGGTGTAAAGAGTGATTCTTCAGTGATCTGGGCTGAAGTCACTATTGCTCACTAGACCCTCTTAGAAGACACTGCCGGTAATTTCTGAAGAGTTCAAAGCAATTATTTCAGAGTCCTCTTTAGTTGCCTTTCCTGGTATATGGAGTACAGCTCTTCCCTGAGAAGTGCTAAAGTTAGATCAAGCACTTCCAGAAGCAGCAAACCAAAGCAGCCTTGTTTCCCCCAGGTGTGAGTCCTACAGTTGACCCATGCTTCAGGACTTCTCTCCTCTAGCTGCTTACTGAGTCTCAAGACAGTCATGAAATTGCTCCTCTCAACAATAGCAAGAAGGCAGAGTTCTTGAGGCTGGCCAACAGGTTCAGGAGCTACTAGGTGTACATGCATACACACAATGGCCCACAGCAGAGGAGCATGCACCCTTGGTTACTATAAGAAATTATGCTAAAAGGGACTTTGAAGCTCTACAGAGTCATTGTGGCTAACATGCCAGCAGCCAGTAACATTTGGGGCACTTCAGCTAAAGGGAAACATATATATAATAAAGAACCCAGCTCCACGCTCTGCTTCACTCCAGCCCCCTTGGAATGCAGTGCACTTGACTTCAACTAGCCTGAGCCACAGACCCAGCAGTGGGCACTGAAAAGGCATGGTCATGGTTGCCAAGGCTGTGAGCCGTGTCTTTTGGCAGCTGTGTTACACTCAGTAAATTATTTAATGACTGAATGTCACAATAGGAAACAACTTGCACATAGCCAGGTATATTTACTTTAAAGTGAAATCCCCTTGGCCTGAACACAACAAAAAAAGTGGGTCATGAAGCAGAACAACACTTGGTGGATCAGGTTGGGACAGGCTTTCAAGAGCTGTGAGGTGGGGGTGCAGAATCTGAACCGAAAGGTATGTAACGCTCCCACTAATGGAGAGATCAGAGACTTTGAGAGCTGCAGCCCCCCTTGAGCTTCCAGAGATGCTGGATGAAAAGGAAAGCAGAGAGTAAGGATTCTGAGGTATCCCAGTGGATGCCATAGATCACTCAAGACAAGATCATGGTGGATATTCTTGTGAGAAGAGAGGAATAAACAGAGGTGCTGGGTTACTGCAGGGGATGGCTTGGCTTGATTTGTTAGGAAAAGGGGTGGGAGGTGACAGTGGGCCTCCATTTGTACAGCTACTCTTCTGCCTTCCTGTTCAGCTGTTCTCTTCCAACCCAGTCCTAACAGGCGGAACTGCAGGCAAAGGCCTCCCTTCTTCCTATAGCGCATTCAAATTCATGAGCTCTAAGCCAACCTGAAGCAATGAAGGACTAGTGTGCCAGATGGGAAAGTATCATACTGGATATATGGCATTTGGCAGGCCTGCGCGGAGAATGAAGCACTTACTCCCTCCTGTGCAAGTTAAAAATGATCACGAAGTTTATTTCGTTACTGTGAACTTTAGAACGGTCTGATTCAGGACCTGTTTAAACACAAGAATCAAGCTCAAATGCCTGATCAGTGAAAACAGCAGAACAGACTATCCAGAAACTAACCCCTACTATATAATTTGGGTGCTGGGTTTTTTCTTGCTGTTGTTGCTGCTAATTAAACATCAGACAGTTTCAAAGGCTGGGAAGGGAACATTAGCATTTTGCAACAGCTCCAAATAATCGTGCTCCACAGAACATGGAAGAAGATTTCTCTTCTATGTATCACCATATACATATCTTTTCTATATACCTGCAAACAGCAGGGATCTCACAGCCCACCCAAAGTCCATTTGAAACTACCAGGTCCTACTGGTTTGGTCTTAGTGGGTTTCACCTGGTCTTAATGGGTTTCAAAAAGTGTTTAGCCAAGGAGCGAGAAGAATTGAACTGTAAATCCTGTACTACTTGAGGACAGATAACTGACCCCATTATAGATACCTTCCCATACATAAAGTTAATACACTCAGATTAAATAACCTAAAAGAATATTAAAATAACTTGAAGAAGATGTTAAAATAACTTGGAGAAGCCTCTTGCTTTTAGCATGTGCATTGTTAATCCTTTGTTTCTTTCTGTCTCTATCTCTCTCATGAGTCACATAAATAGCTGTGAGATGGAAGGCTGTAGAAGCTCTTCCACTTACCTGCAGACTGCCTCCTCTGTAGACTTCTGCCCATTACCAAAGAGATGCCCACCTCCTTCATCCCGTTTGAGGCTATCAGAGGACTTAATGATGACTGCCAAGCATGCACTGCTCTCTGCTTGGGACTCCCACTTGTTCCTCCCATAAATCTGACTCAGCACAGGGAAATCCTGGTGATGGAAAACCTGCACCTCTGTAGGAACAACAGGCCCAGTTACCTTCCTAAGAACAAATACTATCTTCTTTAGTACAATCAAAATCAAATCTTGGTCAGTTAAATACCCAGACTAAACTACAGCACGGAATCTGTACTGTAAGTTCATTAAAAGGAAAATACCTAAAATAAAGGTTTAGAAAGTGGCACTTTTTTTTCGACTGACCAAATTACAGTAAAACAAATTTGACAGAGAATTTTATGTTTATCAGAGTATATGCTGCACTTCTGCTTCACAATTGCAGGACTGTAAAGTTTCTGTAGGTTGTTAACTTCTGATCTGATGAATACAAAGCCATTAATATCCAGAATAATATCAACCTCTGTCAATTACTGATCATAACATACTTGCCCATAAGTGTATTTCTGTCGTGGTAATTTCCATTTACATGCCTCATAATTTAATTATGAAAGGCACTAATCAAAATAAAAGAAAATATGAAATTAATTTTTAAGACTGGCTGCATTCTTCCACAACATGCTGGGTTTTATGACTTGTGTTAAAAGATAGGAGGTCTCTGTCTTATTTTAAATAAATTGGAATCTAATACTATGACAGACAATGCACAGAATAAATTGTGGCCATGATCCATGATAATCAAATCTATGGCAACTTTGAACGGTCTCCCTCAAGTGAAGCAGAATCCATCCATGGATTCAGCTCCTTCCTGCCAAAAGCTTGCTGGGAGTCTGAATTAGTGGTGTTATTAAGAAGTACATATATCTTCATTTGTTGACAATCTCGTCTCCTGTGTGAGCTCTTAACCTTTGCGACATTAAATACATTTTGGGTATTAGGGCAGGAAAATAAGACAACATGTAAGATTTTGTAAACCTACAGGAATTTAAGAACGCAGATGTTTCTGTTTTGGCTCAATACCAGTGGCTAATTTGTATATTCTTTATCACTTGCTAATGACTGCCTTGGAGCTGTGGATGTGGCAGCAGACTGCTAAACCTGAAACAAAACATTCGGATTTGATGACAAAAGTTTTCAACTGTACTCCCACAATGCAGTTCCAGTAGCTACTCAGTTCTCTTGAACTTTCTTTTAATCTGTCTTACAGGTTTTGTACCTCCACAGATCTCTGCTATACTGATGGCCCTCAATATTACTCTATATTAAATAAATTGACAGAGAAGTCGCTAAATAAATTCATGCTATCATCAGTTTTCACCCTTTTCAAGCCATAGGGAGCAATCCCTGGGTTTAAGGAGTTGAAAGAGATTGGGATTTCACTTTTTCATTTGCTCTTTATTTGGGAAGAACAGGGAAGAAGTTTCAGCAGTTAACAGTGTGGATGTTACCCTGCTTTCCTAGTATTTCTCTGCTGTTGCATACCATGAAATAAAATAGTTAATTTCTTAAGTAAAATGGTGACTATGGATGCATGCAAGGAAAAGAATATCTATGCAGCAAAAATACAATCACAACATACTATAATATCTGCTCTCTTTTGAAGCAGGATTACCCTACGTTGCAGCCAGGATTGGACTTAACTATACTGTGTTTTTATACTTATTTTTATTTCTAGCAGCATTTGATGCTGCTGTAGCACTGAAGTGGAAGTAAAATTTGCTTGATATTTCCTATTGATTTCTATATTGTTATACATAAATAAGCTATATGCATCAGCACTGAAGCCACAGCTAACAGTGGCACCATCACAGTAATATGTTTGATATAAATGCATAAACAGGTTCAGCATGCAGCATTACACTAAGGAAGAAAGAGATATCTACTCAGCTGGGAGGTTCTGAGGAACACCTGAGCTGCTAGAATTATTTGGAAGAACTGCTTGAATACAGATACCAAGCATTCAGACCTTGGCCAAAGATTTTTTCCCAAATGAACAAATGTGATTTGAAAAGTTATATGGAAAGAAGATGTATGACTATTTTTTGGAAGCCAGAGCAACTACTTGTGAGACAGCACAAAGCTACCTGACAGCCTGAGAGAGCAGAGATGAGAGTCTCTGGTTTATATGCTGGCAGTCACACCAAGAGTCAACTCAAGAAATAATGCCAAAAAATCATATTCTGAAGTATGCCAGTGGATTTCTACATACCTTTGAATGCTCTGCAGTTCTTAGTGAATTCAATGGAGTTTGATAATACAGCACTTTCAACTACTAATTGTTGGTCTGAAGCACACAGAGCCATCAATTCCCTCAGTCAGGTTTCTCCTCCACGCTATCACAAATAATAATTAATAGAGGATGGGTGTATGAAGTAACAACGATCATAAACTACATTCATATTTGCAGCAGGCTTCTCATGGTTTCACAGGAGGCAAACGTTTACCTGTGTGGGCTGGGCAGCTCTGACAGAATAATTCCCCCCCAAGTGCAAAACAAAGACAATTGGAGCAATTAATGACTGTTTTGCCAGCTAGATGACAAGCTCATCACGCAACTTTTGTCAGGGGATTGGAAGTTAACTTCTCTGACAGACCCTGCTTGAATGTTTATTTCAAATAGCCTGAGCTGTCTTTCAAAGACCTGAGGGAAGTGCTACTCCTGCTCCTCCTTTGCATGCAACAATCACAGCAGAATCCTTGGGATTTTTATCTGCCGAGTACAGTAAGTGAGTCAATTTTTTACTAGCAACTTTCCTACCGATAAATCTGTCTAAAGGCTGCAGCAATTCAACAATAAAATCATGTGCTTGGACTTCAGCTATCGATATTCCTTTCACCCAACGACAAAAATCATACTGCCAGTATGAAGGATTCTTTTTTCCTGCAAGATAACTAATTGTACATGTTTCCCTTACTGAACTTAAACCAAGTATGACAACAAGCCATTATATTTAGCCTTGATAAAACTGTTCGTTTCTCCCAGATACTTTTTTTCTTCAAGTTGGCTCTTCTTTTTCTTTGGCTCAAGTAGTTAGAAATATCAGAACCGAAGATCTGTGCAACAGATGGAGCCTGGTTGAGAAGAATGCCCGTAAGGATCTTTGCCTGGCAGGTGTCAAACCAAAATTAATACTGCACGTATTATGCTTTACCGAGCTTCACATTTTAGCAAAGTGAGACTGCGTTCCTTCCTGACCACAAACATATATTAATAGAACAAGCCATGCAGAGCAAGCTAAAACAGCACTATCATTATGCTGAATCCCACACTGCTTGGCATTTTATTTAATCATTTACATGCAAAGCAAGTAAATAAAACGCAGTGGGTTACTTGAGTGTCTCTTTACAGACGTTTTGCACAGGTGTAACAACCTTCACAAGATGCCATAAGCAACATGGTCTTAGACCCCTCCTAGTTTCTTTTTCCCCTCTTTTTCCTGTGTCAGGACCTTAAAGGCTTATGAACTTTAGAAGACTTTCTGACATTTGAAAATCCACACGGAAAACCAGGTACTGGTGCTGAAATACACAACTCAGCTACAGTCGGTCACTATGCCTGGCTTGCCAAGTGGGATTCATCAGCCTGAGTCAAAAGGCAGCGCTTTCCATAGGTGTCAGGAAGGAGAGCTTCAGGTGGCATCATCTACTTCTCTCCATTTCCACACTAGTGGGACACTTAGCATCACAACCAGCCCTATCAAGTGCCAAGTCATCTGGAATCTCATGGATGGTTTGACGAATTAGTCCAAAGGCAATTTTAGCTGACCAAAAGGGAAATAATTTTAGAAGGTCATAGTCACAGGATTTTTAAAATCTCACATTTGTAAAACAAATGTGAAATTACATTTGTGTGTGTATACATATATATGCACACACATACATTTTCAAAATCTTAGTTAAAAAAAACCATGAATGTCTTAGATATCTACAAGGCAAATTCATGCCCTTCTTGATTTCATTCCTACAAATTCAGGTTAAGGAAATGTCACATCACCCTGTGAGAAAAAAGATGAAAATGGCAACACAGGTGAAGTAATTTCTTAAACAGGTCATAACTCACAGAGCATTTTACACTACCACGGGTTTGATGAGTAGTCCTTTCCCCTCTGAGTTAGCACTGACCTAATATCCCGTGTGATGTGCTCACTGGTGTGGCTCGTGGCTGCCCTGTGACACGGCTCATGCCGGGTGACACGGCATGCTGACCAGCTGCAGTCATAACAGATCCCAAGGCAGCACTGAAAGTAATGAGGTGACTCACAGCTGCAGACCCAATTACTCTTTTACTCACTCAAGAGTAGAATTTTGCCAAAGAGACTGAAACCAGATCAAAATCAAACAAGCTATTAGCAAACATTTGTATTACTTACTGTATTTGTAGAAGATTTATGCTAGCATTAGTGGGACAATCAAAACACAAAACCTAAACATCTGAAAAAATCTTTTGCTTAAACAATTAATTTTCATGTCTCACACATACAGAACAATGTTTTCCTTCATAGTTTTGTAGTCTAATAGCTGCCAGATTTTGGTCCAGAACTGAAATTTCAGTCATACTGGCACATTCGTACATAGCAAATCAGAAATACAAATGTTTTAACATCAGAAATGAAAAGGCTGGAAGATCAGACAGACCATAAAAGATTGTTTTACTTGGTTTGGGATTTTTACACAGCCATGCCTAACCTAAGCAAGACTGAAACAAAACCAAAAGGCAAAACAAAAAACTAGACAAATCCGTTCTGTCCCAGAGATGCAGAAATAGAAATGATGCTTGCGTCCCTGGAGGAGCCAAAACCTGAAATCCTGCTCTGAACAAGAGAGATGGGCTGTTATTTCCTTGACAATTGTTCCTGCCATCCCAGCTACCTCCTACAGGTAACAATGGAAAAGCAATCTTACAAAGCGGCATTTTTTTTTCCTTAAGCAAACACCTTTTTAGTTGTACAAACTCAGAAACAAAGAGATCAGGGTTTTTTTATAATGCTGAAAATTTTAGTGCCAGAACTGTAAACATCAGTATCTTTCTCTTCCATATTCAGCTGTAACTGTTATGTGTTGGTTGAATTTAATAAAGGGATCAAACGCAGCCTGCAATGAACATTCTAACTGATTTCAGTGGTAGACAGAACTAAGTATTTTGAGCTTCACAGTCAATGTGTTACCTAATTTTGTGTGTGTGCTCATCAGAGAAGAGCCAAATGATCTGGCGATGTGAGGTTAACACATTCTGCCAAAGTAGCCTCAAATTTCCATCAGCAGAAATGCGCCATACCACATCAGCATACGCAAACCCAACTTTGCTATGTGCAAACCACACAAACAGTGCCCAGCTACCTAATCTGACCTTCCATTTGTGCTTTAGTGTGTGTAAATATGCTAACAACAGGCACAGAGGGCTCATGGGGAAGTTTACAAGTTCAAGTGCAAAAGACAAATGAAAATTTGGCTTCAATGCTTTGGTTTTCCCTCATTTTGGGAGACTCCAGCTTTCTAAGTCTGCTATGCAGTGTAGGAGTTGCTTCCTAAAGCCACAAGACTGATCTATTTAAGTATCTTTATTCAGTTTTGTAGATTGAAAATGAGGGCTTACTGTCTACTCAAAGAGGTTGACAAGAACATGAAGGTACCACTACAACTCAGACTTTTCAAGATGCATTATTTACTAGACGTTATATAGCAATACTAATACTGTATTTGAATTGTTTGAGAACTTCAGGCATCCCATGAAAACTCCTTGCTTGAGGCATAATGGCGTTTAAAGATTTACAAAGGTCTTCATATCCAAAATTGCCAAGTGAATGGGGACAGTCAAGATGAAAACTGTGAAGAGCCTCAGTGTTTTCAGGAAGCTCTGCACAGGCAGATTGAGAGGCTCAGAACAAGTCACTAGTCGTTTTTAAACAAGCCAGGTCCAAAGCATCCAACAAGAAGACTCAACAGACCACTTCTGTAAACCAAGCAAGGAAAGCAGAAGCAAATTTTAATACTGCTCTTTGTGTCATGCAGTTATTTCCACATGCAAGTAAAGAAACTCGGTCAATCAAAGACGCCTGTGTCTGTATGTGAGGTAGGAGCACAACTTTTACAGGGAATGGAAGTATGTTTGGAACAGCTGAACACAACCTTAATGAAGTAATTTTAAGCAACACATAAAATTGTCTCAGATATAAAACTGTAAAAAATTTGCAGCTCTGTAAACCCACGGATTGCTATTTTAAAGACAGTTTCATTAAGAAACACAGCTTGAGAATATCTATCAACTAAGATCAGAGCTACACACGGGGACAGCAGGAGGCAGCTGAAGCAATCTGTAGCACAGTTCTGGTGCTCACTGATCTCTGAGCCCCAGAAAAAATACAATTACTGCATGAATACACTTATTGGACCAAAAGAGAAAGCCTAGGAAAAGACAAAACTCTACTAGAAAGGGATGGTGAGAACTCCTCAGGTTTTATGAAATGGTCTACAGCTCTATACATACCAATCTGATATATTTCGTCAGACTGACAACACATCTGTGGCTTTAATTTTGAAGTCCATATTTTTCTATGGGAATCATTAAATACGACACACTTGTCTTGTTCTACAGAAAAACAAATCTGTCTCTACTTCTTATTCCTCTGAAGCCTTAATTTAATTGTGCAACATTTGCTTTAGAAACATATTTGAAGATGTTTTAGATATTACTTCATTTGTACAGCATCCCAGGCTTTCCAGGAACTCTGAACCAACAGCCTCCTAGCCTTTCTTAAATCTGAACTACTGTATCTTATGGCTTCCACACTATACTGTCTGAAAACTCCCTGTGAGACTGGCCTGTTAAATACAAACATGAAGGGAGGAGACACTGCGTTGGAGAGTTTACAGTCTCAGGCATGGGTTGTGAAAAAGGCTTTCCATATATTAGTTTATGTACACAGAGATTGCTGTGAGTATGTTCAAATAACTCCAAAGAGCTGAGCCTACACAGGTACAAAAGGAAAAGCAGCAGAAGATCTGACAGCCCAGCAGCTCAACCATGCTGGATTTCCTACTCATGACCGCAGCTTTCAAAGGTGCCCATTTCAAAATGCCGACAGCTATGCCTCTGCAGCTTTAATCAGAGAACCTAATTTATGAGTCCTGGAAATGTAATAATAAATTGCCCCAAATGATTTCAGTATGGAATTGAGCTTACTGGAGTTTGGAAATCCACTGAGGTACTGATAACCAAAGAGAGCAGACAATCAAAGGGGTCAGGGGCTATTTGAGGTAGAAAGGCTGAAACATTATGGAGACAAATATGCACACATGTGCCTGGAACAAGGCTGGGGCTCTGACCTCGCAGCCCTGTGCAGAGTGGATCCTCTCGAAGCTTCTGAGCTGCGAAGCTAGGAAGGCCCCACACAGAGGAGCTCCAGTGCACTTAAGATGGAGACAGTGAAGTTTTGCCCTATTCTGTTTTCAGTCATCCAGTGATAACAAGTAATTTATTAAAGTATCTGAAAATATCTCCTACCTGTGCTCTTTGCTCATGCAGGCTCTGCCATGACAATTTCTCAAAAATTCATGAAAAGCCGCACCAAGACTGTAGCTGATCCACAGTCACTGCTTATCAAAGCCTCCTCCAACATCTGCACCTCACTTCTATTCTGTCAGTTGCTTCACGTGGAATTTAAGGCATTGGATTTAATTTGGAAAAAAACCCCACCTTTGACTCAAATTCTGATGTCTGCATTTACACAAAGTGAGATTTTCCCAGACAGTGTAGATTCCTTCTGGTCTCCCACTCTTAGCACTGACTTAGTCTATTCCCACCATCCGCCATCTCCTCCATCTCTCTTCTCCTTCTCTGCCTTGTGCTGTGGCAGCTGGAGGACTCTGGAGCTGGAGCAGGGTGCTACTACTATGTCCCCCCATCAGAGAATGGCAACTGGTTTGCTTCCTATCCCACGCTGGGCAAGCATGCAGTCCTCTCACCGGATGGGTGGATTCAGCTGCGTCAAAGGTATGCTGCAAGTTTTTCCATAACAAAAACCCCTCCTACTTTTAAAAAATTAAATCAGTTTTCTTTTTTTTCTTTCTCGTCCAGCTTTTTCTCTCCTTTCCCACCCACTTTTTGAAGCAGGAAGGAGAGTGACAGGGAGAATAATGATTTCCTCAGCTTCTGTTGGAAAAAAAAACCCACAAAAATTTTCCACCAAGGCAGATTTTTTTTTCAGTGAGGTTCAGAAGCCATTTTTTTTTTATTTAAAATTTCCTAAATAAATGTCCAGTTAATACTGGCATTTGGTGTGGAAGGTAGCAGAGAGCTTGTACTTCTGCTTCCTTTAAGACAGATCCCAGCCCTACGTTTGACAAGAGATCAGGTTCATTTTTTCTCTTGAATTGTATCTTTGCAAACCTTCTTTAAGGGTTTCAGCTGTGTAAGTCAAACCTCATAGCCTAGTGCAGATGCACAGCTTGTGATGCTTTCCTTCTGCCAATTGGCTTTGCATGGCCCTGGTGTTAATCCCTACTGCCTCCACAGTTGGGAAGGAGGGAAGAAAGCACTGGTGAGCAAGGAGAGGACCAGAGCAGCCAAAAGCCAGGGCAGACTTCCTGTGCATGGAGAGCGCAACAGACATTAGAGCAGCCAGTAAAGGAGAAGAAAAAAGCACTGAGGCTATTGATTTTCCAGTGGTGTTGATGGGAAGGGGTCTGAGCAGGTTTGAGACCCTGCAGTCACTGATGAGAACAGTGTGCATGTACACATCGCATGCTGCCTCTGTTTCTGCTCAGGAGTCAACCTTGTTTAAGGTGTGCTTTGTCTGAGCAGATGGCAAAGCATGACTGCTGCTGGGTTAAGATCTTGCTGCCAAACCAGCCCCTGGCTGTTTTCAGAAATAAAGACTGCTGCTCTTTCACCAATGCAAAAATAGACGTCTCTCCAATTCCTTCTTTTTTTATGTATTACGGGAGAATATACCTAGCCAGGCTACATAACTACCTTTGCATAATATTTAATTAACTACCTGCAACAATCTTGCTGCTTTAACTGGTGGTGGAGGGTTGCTGGGGGGTTTTGAGGCTACTCCAGCAGAACCTCCAAGGGTGTGCTGTGGTCACGAGGCAGCATGGCTTCCTATGGATAGTCCCCCTTCCGACGGCGCGACTGGGATCACTGGCACAGCAAGATGTAATTCAGTGCTACCCTGTCCCAGCAGCAGGGTGTTGGCCTCCTAAAAGTCAACAACTACCTACAAAATATGAAGTAAATGGAGCCCAGTGACCATCATTGGCACAAATAAGTTCCATGCAAACCAACATAAATAACATGACAAGTTCTGGGGACAACCAGCCGCCATCCTCCTTCCTCCGTGAATCTCAGCCTGCTTGTACCTGGAAACAGGAGTAGAAAAACCCCACACATACACAAACTTCTTAGCAGACCACCAGCAACTGCTGATCCAGTGACAGCAGCTGAAATACAGCAACCCTACACTAGCGATAAAGTACTGATAGGTCAGATTTTATAGTGTCAGTCCAAATTCAGTATCACAGAGCATGCACTGGCCAAGCCAGCTGTTCTCCCTAGTTCCAGCGAGCCTTGAGCTGCACTGCATGGAATTGCTGCTTTCCACATGGAACATCTCATTGAAAGCACTATGCCACAGATACTGCAATAGCACTATGCATTTTTGGCGTGATAAGCTGAACTTAGAGTGGGAAAGAATTGCTCTGTGAGCTGAAAAGCAAACCAAACAAGTGATAAAGTCTGGAGCTTCAGGCCAAAGGTTTTAATATCTGGTGCTGGTCCCATTTCCCAAAACAAAGGGTAAGTTTATGCACACTGTAGACATTTTTTGTCTAGAGCGATGCTTAATACATTACCTCTTTATTTACACTGTACATGAAGTGTCCTACACCTCCACCCACTCAATGGCCTGAACCTAGACCCACCCTGTTCTTGTTCTGGAAGGAAACCTAGGTGTGTTGCAGAGCTGATGGATCCTGATATCCTGCAACAACATCAGGCAGAAAAGACAACGTGGGTCCTTCCTCACAAGACTCCAGTGTCTGCCCAGACTGATTTTAATATCGCCTGTGGCAAGGAGAGCAGGGAATGGCAAACAGATCTGGGGCAGAGCTAAAAGCTCAGGATTTCTGGAGTCTCCGTCATACGCCATAATTGCCTCCTGTCTTCCACATACACAGCAAATCTTTCTTCTCCCTTTATCGTGGAGGGGGTGAGATGATTAGGAAACTCCCCCAAGCTTCCCAGACTTTGTTTTCTTCCCTCATTTATCACAAAATCATAGAATCAACTAGGTTGGAGAAGACATTTAAGATTATCAAGTCCAACTTTTACCCCAGGACTGCCAAGCCCACCACTAAACCATTTCAGAACCTTACTTCAAAATAAGTTCAAGGCCACTGAACACAATCTGGACTTTTGCTTCATTCTTATTTCTTTATAGGAAATACTTCCTTCAGCATGGAAAGGACCAATGATAGGATAACCATGCAAGTCACCCTATTATGCAATAGAGGGAAATACTATTCGCACTGGTACGCTGTGGTTTTCATTCCTCTGAAAGCTGCTTTCCTCCAGGGAATTCCAGTAATTGGACTAATTGAAGTGTGTTTTGACAAGTTACAACAGCCCAGTAAACCCACCTATGAAATTACATCCTGGTAGCATCTTCCAAAGCAAACTGAAATCTTGGTATCACAGCTCATCTGGGAAGCTACAGTGCCATAGCTTTCATTTGTTATGAGAACATACCTTGAATTTTTGTTTGCTATAGATGACAGGTGGTGTTACACCAAATGATGTGGCTTAATCTTCCCTGTCTCAGGCCTGTGTACTGGAAGAGATCCTATGGATCATTTTGTGAAGCTTCAACCAGAATAAAAACATATAGTCTTAATTTATTCTCATTTCATCTACTTTCTTTCACTTGAGGTCACTCCCTCACAAAGCCATCAGCCTACCCCTAAGTTTGTCTGTCCATCCCCAATAAACAAAGTAACCAAAGAAAATCAGATCAAGCTGCCAGCGTAGATGCTGGCCTGTTGGCAAGACAGGGACACTGCCAGAGTACAAAGGAACAAGCAATGTTATACTGAGAAAGTGTTCTTACTACCAAACCCAGCTATGACCATGAGCAACAGCCACATACAACATGCCAGGTATAGCATACGGTTCCCATCACTTAGGTCTTCTTGGTTTATTCCATTACTTCACAAGCCTATAGGTCTCATACTGCTGCTTCTTTGCTTGCCACTGCCACACAGAGAGAAAATACTGGGCTGGGGAGGAAGCTCTTATAAACAAAGAATTTAGGATTCAGAGAGCAGAAGCTTTAAAATTGTAGAGGTTAGAACATTTTGGAAAGTAAGCCACAAGAAGTATGGATGTACCAAATCCATCCTGGCTCCTGCGCTCAGCTGCAGCCTGGACAAATCAGTACATCCTGCAGATATCTACCAGGAAGACAAAGGAGACAGAAGCAGAAAAAAGGAAGGAAGTCCCAGAATGAAATATTTCACTTTTCCATATTTTTCTTCCTGCATATCTCAGAACAGAAAGCAGACAGATTTTTTGCAGAAGTGACCAGGATTTATTAAAGACAGGATATTGATATGAAACATTCATGACCCTCAACTTAGCAGTATTTCTCTTGGATGGGGTAACGAAGCAAATTTATTACATATCAGTGCCAAGAAGCTCATAATAAAAATAGAGATTATAGTTCTCAGATTTGTCAACTCAAACCAGATATATTTGAAAAAACACTCCAGCAGGAAGAATGCAAATCTCTTAAGAAACTTGGGCTACCACAGCAGCATATGAAATACATATTTTATTCAACAATAGGATACAAAGTAAATGATTTGATTTAAAACCCCTGAAACAAAGGCAGTCTGTGGAGACATGAGGAGATCCCTTGCCATGTTATTCCAGGTGTGAGGAAGATAGATGTATGTTAGACATAAGCAAAGCAAGCAGAGATTTCATTGCATTGCAAGTTGATGATTTTACGACTCTTGAAATAAAATAATAAAGCACAGATAAAGCAAGATAGAGAAATAACTGCAACTTCTTGGGAAGCCAGACTTCAGCAAAGGTTCAGACAGACCACAGCCACAGCAAACCTCACATCAGTTCTTCCCTGATCATCTGGTCCACTCTTCCCTTCTGTTTCTAACTTTCAGTTCTTCCTCTACTGGGACATATCTAGTGGAGAAACAGCCAAAGAGGACCCACTTACTAAACTCCTAATAGTGAGCCTTGAATATTTCATTCTGCTTCTGACACACTTCCGGTAAAAATGAAAGACCTCTCTTCAAAACATTCCCAGTGCTTGCCTGCGTTGCATCTGCATGATCTGCGCAGCTTCAGGAAGACCTAACACGTCAGCATGCTGTTAAAGAAGGAATTCATATGTTCTTAAGTACGACTGAATGCATTGTCACTACTGAAAGTTTCCATCTATCAGTGTAACAGACCAATTCTTCAACAACTCGTCTCTCCCGATTTCCAGAGATACTAGGGGAAAACATTTTGATTTTAGCAATAAGGCTTTTCAGGGTTTCCAATTCCTCACTTCTCCCAGCCCATCCTGGGGAAAAACAAGGAAGAAAAATCCTGTTGAAATCCCCAAAACCCCAAAGCAAAGAAAAACAAAACAAACCAAAAAAGTAAGTGCCACAGTCTTTCTAATTGCCTTCCAAAATACAACAAACAAAAAAAAGCATTTAAAATGGCTTTAGTTTCGGGAAGTTACTAATCATGAGATCTCTAGTGCATGTCTGTGTTTAATAGAGAATGTAATGGAAAAAAAAAACTCAGAACATTAGTGACCATCCAAGAAAGATTTCATGAAAAACAGGGTGGAAGGGAGTTTGTTTGGATTTAATGTTTCCCCAGAAGCATCTCTAGTCCAAACATTACACTACAGGTCAAATGGAGGGGAGCCAGAAATTCAAACACTTTAAAAATAGCCCTTAAAAAGGAAAGTGAAAGTGGCCAGTCCAGTTCCACCTTTTATGACCATGAAATAAAAATTCTGTGATGAAAACCAAATCTGGGCTCTGGTACCATCACTGAATATCAGTAAATACTGCAATTTATACACGGTAAGTCCAATAGGAAAATATAGTTCCAGCTTCTAAAATTCTTCCATACTAAGCAATTCAAGCTGGTACTACTGCTTGTAAGTACACTTACATTAAAACATTTGGAACTGACAGTTGAAAATACTACAGACTGTCCTCAGTCCCATGATGTAGCCCTTCCAAGCCACCTCCTTGCAGATGGAGAAGCTCAGAAAAGCTCTGCCAGCTGCCACCATGATCATAAAAAGTGCCTGGGACAGCTCTCTTGGTAATACTTCCCAGCTGAAGTTTAGTCTTGACATTGCAATACTCAACTTTCCTTTAGATGTTCCTTCCAATTGAAGGAGTTACCTTTTTAATGTTTGGTAACACTCAGACTTTGCATCCTGATACTCATGTAGATTCGTATGTCCTTTATAATATTTCCCTGGGCCTCAAGGTTGAAGATGCTGAGGGAAGAGAGAAGGATGGTGATGAGCATTACAGCACTGGGAAGCAGCTACATCATCCCTAGTAGATTCTCACAAACAACCCCCACAATTCCCCTCAATGCCTCTCAAATTGGCAAGATAGCAAAATATCTGTAAGGCAATTTTTTTATCTTCTCCAGTTCTCTTTGAAAGAGAGATGTGCGCCATTAAACAGGGAACCAGAACGTTAAGCATTAAATTGCCTGAAAGACAGCGCACTTGAGGCCCAAACAAGCTGAACATCTTAGCCTAAGAAAAGGCAATTCCAAGCTTCCTGTCAAGCATCATTGAGAAAGCAGTGGTCTTCCTCAAGGATGAAATGACCAGCAGCCTGCAGCACTGAAGCACGAAATACAAGCTTTGGGAGAAAAGTCTGACACATTCTCAGAGGATGCTGACAAGAGCTTGAAAAGCTAATCTCTCCTGAGGCTCATGAAGCTGAAGGTAAACCCCTTGAGAAGGCAAAGGAAGTGATACCTATCTACTCGTCATGTCATCTTGTGGGAAAAACTGTAGCCTGATAAAGTAACAAAGAAGAAAAACCAAGAAAAGACAAGTTCTGTAGTTTGGAATGCACCCAGAGGGGGAAACCTGCTCCAATACTGTAAGCAGAGCACTTCAGGCTTCAGAAGCAAGCAAGCTCTGTACTTCTTCAAAGGAACAGGCAAATGTAAACGGCACTTCAGGGAAAAGATGCTGATGAAAGGTATTGTGCTGAGTGCTTAAAAACAGAAAACTGCTCCAGTTAAGGGCTCCACAGAGGTCTGAACAAATGAAAAGCAGGAAATGCAAACTTGCAAGATTTCAAAGACTGGATTTCCATGGGACCTTGAGATGTCTTCCTGAGGGCTGAGGCTCCCTCTATGCTGTGGATGGGGTGAGTGAGACTTCTGAGAGCATGATCCACAATAGCTGGCAGACTGAGAAAGAACCAGAGAAATGAGAAACGCCGACCCATACTCCTCTCAATAACATGAGAGCCTAACACAGGACGTATGTCTCCATTCCCGGTTCTCCACCTAGAATCTTCTTCCAGAGCAGGATAAATCTTTTGTTTCAAAAGTAAGCAATATCACTGTCTCACAGTGAGATCTGAGGACTACTGCTATCGCTGACCCACTTCACTCAACATTCCTAGTCACCCATAGTTCAATTCTAAGGAGGTTTGAATTCACACCCCTCAGTTCCCAGGAGACTGCTCTAACCTCTTGGTCCCTTCAAGAGGAGAGTTCTGTTAGTGAAGCTGCTCTTCTGGCTGCCCTCAGGCAACAAAAGCATGAAGCATTCTAGCCTCCTGCCTCGGTGTTCACAACCAGTGGTTGCTTGAGGGTCTGCAAAAGACTAGTGAAACTCTCAGTCTGAGCTGCAAAAGGAGATGACTCTTGAGTACGACACAGCAGAACTTCCTGTCCCAGCACAGCCAGTGGAAGCCAGGGAGGAAACAGGAAAATTGAGTCAATTGAGGAAGCAGTTTCTGGCCAGGAATGTCTTTGGTTTTTAAACAGCCTGATTTTGAAAGGAAAAAAAAAAAGGGGGGTGGGGGGGTGGGGAGGAAGGAAGGAAAAATAAAGGCTGTGGTAGAAAAAGCCCAGTCAATCAATTAGCCAGTCATTTCCAGTCCAAATATTTCCATAAGTGCTTGGCAGTGTTTTCTAGGTAAGGGATGTCTACTGCTGGTGAAAGATTTCTTAGATGGCTGAGAATTCCCCTTGATGACAAACTCTCCTCAGAAAAGCCCCAGTCTGGGCAATTTCCCTTTGGAAGCCCTCACAACATGATAATTTGTTCAAGCATTCTGAGTTTTCTTAAAACAAAAAGGCAGTTGGCTATCAGTTGCATTTCCAAACCTGATACACTGAGAGAGACACTGCTGAAGTGTAGGAAAATTCCTAAATTTAAGACACTGGGAGTATACTGTGTACCTGACCTGAATTATCTACCTTCACAGAAAACATTCACACAAATCCTTGATATGTCTCAAACAGGCCCACAAACAAGCTGTGTTTAAGAACAATTTCGTCTGTTACTGAAATTCAGCCTCAGCTGAATTATAGCTTGGCAGCTGAAAGCTGGCAGTTCTTATACAGAAAAGTATACAGCTGCGATACTGTAATACTGCAGTCTTTTCTATTCTGATAACCTAAACTGCCCCTGAAGTTCTAAAATCTAAATAATGTGAGATTTGGCCATGGTTTCAATTGAGGCACTTTTTCTTACAGAAAATATTGTGAGCTTTCAGTCAGCCACGTGAGCTCAGTAGAGATTTACAAGATAAGAGGTTTGTGATCTGGCTCTGCAAGCAGGCAGCAGAATGGTCCACTTATTAAAGCTATTAAAGCCTATATGAACATCCCAGCAGTTCTGCCATCTTCTGCTTTGCTGCTGAAGGGCTATGTCCTTTGAGATCACCTTCTATACATTGTGTGTCCATCAAATTGGCCTTGCAGGTTTGCTGAAAAACCTGAAGACTTTGCCAGGAAACTAGAAGCTCTTCTCCCCAGTCCACATCTTCCCTCCGATCCTTCACCACAGCCAGCCATCTGCCTTAAAAGCACGTGTGAACACAACATGCCGAGTCCAAACTGGAGAGCAGGGCACAGCCAAACTCTGATTATTAATCCTAAATCAGACCATACTCCAACAAAGGGATGCACAGGCCAGCCAGCACACAAGTAGGATTATGAACACTAATGAGACAAAGGCAAATTTTAATTATGGTGCACGATGGCGACACTTATGTACCATAAGTGTCCCCATCATGCAACAATATATAAAAATGCCTACTCATTTATTCCCAAACTTCAAAAAGTGCTTACAATGCCCGTAATGGAGGATCTGCAATCACAGTATTTGGTGGCTTTGTTATTTTTCTTTATTGGTTACGCCAGCAAATCACATATGAGGATAGATGATAAATATCCTCATTCTGGAGAACTCTCTAATGCTTTCTTATGAAGAGGTCTAAATGATGCCGTTTCTCTTTCTTATTTTTTTTTTGTTGCTGTTGAGGTTTTTTTTTCCCACTTTGAAATGGGAAGTGAAGTGCTCATCAGCTGCCAAGTACTACTTTAATATTACCCATGCAACAATTACCTCTGCAATAACCTTCATTATATTAAATTACATGCTATCCTTCCTCATCTCAGTGTGAAGACTAGCTGAAGAATAAAATCAGGAAAAAACAACCCACTGAAAAGCCATTGCGCAGTACTGTGCCTACACAACAAAGGTGAATATACTTCCTGTAGGGAAACTAAGTATCGCGTAAGAACTGCCTGTCTTCATTTGAAATCTTAAATAAAGCCTAAGTGAAGTCCCCTCAACTATTTCAACGTTGATTTCACTGCAATGATGTGGTGCTCTTGCTGAAAATGCATACGTTACTGTGGAATTCGAGAGTGTTACAATACGCAGTCATGAGGAGTTAAATAATGAAGAAAATTTTGTTTTCAGCATTTTCTTAATTTTTAATAACTTTTAGCAACCCAAATATTCTCATGAGGTCTCGTTCAGTACAGAGCAGAGGTTTATGTATTTCATTACTTTCTCTGAATAACCAGCACTAGTTTCTTTCTATTCCCTTCTAAAGATATGTCTATACTTGCTGGTTTTTAACAAACGTATTTATTTATTGACATTCTGAGGTTTTAAAGTGAAATTTATTCTCAAAAGCGACTTATCAAAATGACATTAAAATTCTGCACCCTTTATGTCCCAGTGACTTCCAGATAAAATTAATTCCATTTACAAAGTATAGTCTTGGGGCAGTATTTTGGTGAAGCCTTTTCTTAACTCTCAGCCTTACTTACTGCACAGGAGCTGAAAAATCAGCTGCACTCTTTGATTCTGCCATTAACCCTGGTGGTAAGAACTATGTAGGACAAGACATGCATTCAAGAGAGTAAGACAGTGTAACCAAAGACAGAATGTAAAAACTCAGAAAAGAGTTAATTCGGTGACAGTGAACAGAAAAACAGTTCATAACTATGCAAAGAAATCATCATTCTGAAAAAGAGAAACAAAAAAGGAACTAGTGTTTCAAGACAGTGTGGGCAAGGCACGTTCCTTATTGATGGGTAAGTCTGTAGCAAGGCCATGAGCAATCACAGCACCATGACCAGAGATAGACTACAACAGAGGAATGGACCGAATGGAAAGATGAACTGCTCTGCTAGAGGATCTGCAGACCCAGAGCACAGCTTGAATACTGAATGACCAATCTCCTTCATGTCCTTGGACAGAGAAGGTCGGGTGGAGGCTCTCCAATAGGAGCTTTGTCCATGGTATCATCGTGCCCCATACTGGTGCCATGCTGCCAGAGCCTTGGGCTTGGATTATCTATCTAGTTATAACTTTGTGAAATTCTGGTTAAATTGGACCAGTAATAATGATCATATGTAGATCCAATATGTTTGCTGGAAAGAACGTGGAACTGCTTATGCTCTTTGACATGTATTTATGCTGTGAAGCAATCACCAGCTGCTTAAGTCTCAATAGAGAGGGGTTATTGCCAACTCTATCTCAGCCAGTTTGGATCTCTGAAAGTGGTCATGGCTTTCTCCCTTTTGCCTTTAGAAATCTTGCTGAAAATAGGGGGAAAAGATTGAGAAAGAAAAGGAGACCACAAGCAACCGACAAGGATCAGTGTTCCTGAACTCATGCTCCTGGAATTAAAATATTGCTACTGTTAACACTTTCGGCAGCAATGAGATCCATCACAGGAATCCCCACTGGTGTTTATCAGCTCTCTATCAGCTTCTCACCAATTGCCCTCCTCCTCTGCAAGTTCACAGATTTATTTTTACTTCCTGAAATTGACAAGTTAACGAGATATTTCACACTAAGAGCGTAATTTGGAGAGTTTGAGAGCTCTTGTGTTTCCAGAAAAACAATGGATGGGTATCTACTTGATTTTCTTGTCAAGCATCACTGAGATAATGTCCATCAGGGTCTGCACTGTGGATTTTTGATAAAAGTGAAAATACAGTATCATATTTATGGTTCAGAGTTCCAAAGCATTCGTAGGATGTGATGTTTTCTAAATACCATATCTAAAGCTACATATTCAACTAGGCTCCCCAAAGTATTCCGGAAACATCAATGATCAAACCCTCTACTGGGGGGGCTGGTGAGCTACGAAGGAAAACCTGCTGTGGGAGTTTAACTCAGCTGTCAACCCAGAGGACACGAACCAGCATGAAACCTTTTCTGTGTATTTGTTGTAAAAATAAGGAACAGGCGCACAGAAGCCAGGGCTTTAAGAAACACAGACAATGTCTAGCAAACAGCAGCACATTCATGAACATGAAGGTATCTTTCAGCACAATGAAGTGCATTTAGATTGTCATAACTGGATTTTATGACAGGCCATGGAGCACTAACAAGAATACTTTGTAATCTTTGTGTTTATCATAGCTTCTATAAAATTTGTCATCACTGGTTGCATCAGAGATTACATTACTGCATTTTTTTAGGATACAGCACAAAACTGAAAAAGTTAACATATTCTATGATATTTGCAGTTACTTTTGTTTCCTCTTGGGCAGAATTTCCAGTTACTATTTTGTGAGAGAGTAGGAATTTAACTGTGTTACATTTGAAACCATCTTGAGGAATCATACACCAAAGTGTACTGTGGAGAAGTTGATTATTTATACTTTTATTTATTTGCAACATCCAAAAATAAGCAGATGAAAGGAGAAAGGAGGATAATCTTTAATCACCAAACAAATCTAGAAAGGCCAAATTTGAAGTCTGTTAAAAATAATTGGTTGGATACATTTCAAGGTCCATCTTACTATTACAGAAAGAAAAGGGAAGCTGTAGTAGGACCACATTTGCTTTAATCTTTCATATTCTCACTGGAAAGACAAGCAGGCATGCAGAACATGAGCGACCCTGACAAATAATACCATTAAAAAAACCTTTCCCAAGTTGACACATACCTACTGCAGGATGGGGGACACTGACACATACTTAAAGAAAAAACAATTTGGCCTCTGCCTTGTAAAGGGGCACACGTTATGCACTGAGCCTATCTTTATGCAACCTACATGCTACTGATCGTAGCTGCCCTTAACACACATGAAGCTTGCCACAGAATGGCATATACATATGCACCTTGGATGAAATCTTGGCATATCTGAAGGATCCTGTGATCATAGAACAATCTGTACTGGAAAGGACTCCAGTTTAACCTTCTGCTCATAGCAGGATTAGCTGTGAGATCAATCAGGACTTTATCCACGTGAGTCTTGAAAACCTCCAAGCATGGAGACTGCACAGCCTCTCTGAGCAACTAATGCTTGACCAAGCTGGTGAAGAAAAAGTTTCTCCCAACATCCAGTCTGAATCTCTCTTGTTTTAACTTATGCCTGTTGACTCTTACCCTGTCACTGTGTGATGCCATGAACAGCCTGGTTCCCACTCCTTGATCACTCCCATATAAGCAGTGAAGGGAAGCTATCAGGTCCCTCTGAAGCCATCTTTTCTGAAGGCTGAACCAGTGCTGGTCCCCCAGCCTCTCCTCATATGGCACGTGTTCCTGCCCCCAGCCACCTTGGTGGGCCTTCACTGAACTCATTAAGTTTATCAATGTCCTTCGTTGTACTCAGGGGGCCAAAACGACCTGCAATATCTAGATGTGCCTTGATGAATGCTGAGGGAGATACAAACACTTCCCTTGATCTACTGGCTCTGCTCCTCTTAAGTGTTCAGAATGCTGTTGACCTTCCCTGCTGCCAGGGCACAGTGCTGGCTCATGATTGCTTGCTGTCTATCACATCCCTACATTCACTTTCAGCAGAGCTGCTCCTCACAGCCAATCCCCAGCCTGTATTGATTCTTTCCCAGGTGCAGGACTTCACATTTGTCCCTACTGATTCTTAAGGTCCCTGTTGGCCCATTTCTTCAGGCTGTCTGACAACCTTGTGCTTTAGCATACTGACTGGTTCCCCCAGTTCAAGGTCATCTGTAAACCTGGTGAACCTTTGCCTTCACCCCTAGGTCACTGATGTTAAACAGGCCATGTCTCAGTATAGACCCTGTGCTACTCCACATGTCACAGGCCTCCAGGGTGGGTATGACCCGTTAACCTCCAAAAGAGACCATTCCAACCTCATAACACCACACAACACAAGATTGAAAAATAGTGTGTTTTCACCACAGCAATATCCCAAACTGCTTTATGGGCTACAGTAAGTTTCAAAAGGTCATAAAAAAGTATGTTCTTTTCTTATTTGAAACTGTGTCTGTGATCACTAAAAAGCCACCATCTGTGCAGAGGCTGTATAATCTTGAAAAGATTATTTGTCCTCATACTTCTCATTTGGTAATATTTTTTTATATTTAGTACCTATCGCTATGTCAGCAACACTTGCTGAAAATAAAGGAACAGAAAGACAGATGTAAGCCATCTTTGAGCACAGGTGCTTACCACACATACCTTAACAGGCTGCTTATAAGTAAAGAAGTAGCTTCTTTCCTCACCCTACAAGTTGCCGAACTCACAGACAAAGGATGTTCTAAAGGCAAAAGTAAAATTGGGTTCAAAACAGATTGGGTTCAAAACAGATTAGACAAATTCAGATGATGAACAGTCTCCAGTGACTACAAAACACAGTGATCCAAATGCAGCCTCTGGACACACTGAGGACCTACCTATACATCTCTATCAGTATATCCTATCAGGCTCTTTCAGAAGAGCAACACCATGCTAGGTAGGCTCTTTTTCCAAGCTAGTCCACAGCTTCTAACTGGTCTGTCTAACAAATAGAAATGATCAAAAATAGGGCCTCCCACAAAATAACCCAAACAAACAAATAATCAAAACACCAAACTTTCCACCAACTGCCTCAGAGTTTTCCCTTAAGCTCTAGCAGAAGGTTCTTAACCATTCATCTCAGCTCTCATAGTACTCCAGGTTAGTGCTACATACCCCTACAGGGTTATCATGTGATATTAGGCACTGTAACTCAAGAAACATATCAATCCAGAGATCCAAGTCCAGATCATCTGAATATCTGAAGAACACTTACAGAACTTCTAGAAATGGGTATCTCTATTAACAAGTTAACATGCTCCATCCCTAGCAGTGTTCAAGGCTAGATTGGATGAGGCTTTGAGCAACCTGGTCTAGTGGAAGATGTCCCTGCCCATGGCATGGGGATAGGAACTACATGAGCTTTAAGGTAAAACCATTCTATGATTCTGTATTATCTCAGCATCTTCTAACAGACAGTATCCATTCCTCTAGCAGCTGGCTAACTGAGAGAGAAAATCTTACTTGCTTCAGATAATCTTCTTCCAACTTTTTCTCCAAAATTCTCCTTTGCTATGCTGTCTACAAAATTCAGCAATATTCCAAGCACGGACATGCTGAGTTCAGTGCATACCATCTTGCTGACAAATACCACTTTATAATGCACTGTGGACTATGGTGGTTGGCTGGTTTGCTAAGTAATTGCAGTGGTGTAAATAAGGGTTGGGATTTCTGAGAGGCCCAGCTGATTAAGATCTCTGTTGCCCAGCCTAAAAGAGAAATAATTTGTTTTTCTGTAACTCAGAAGAAGGAATTGTTTCCTACTATTAGGTAAGAGGCAATGAAATGTGTGATGTGCCAACTGGTCACCTTGGAATGTACTGAGAAGGTAGGGAAGATAATATGATATGGTGTCCTGAGTTCAGCAGTAGCAGTAATTTTTCTCCTTCTTAGTAGCTGGTGCAGTGCTGTGTTTTTGATTTTTTGGTCTGGGAAC